>APFE031272028.1:254445-345778 GCA_000404065.3 Pinus taeda | reverse complement strand
ATGACATAGACCGCCATTTGGACGACTTTAGAAGGAGTGAAAGCAAACCCTAGACCTTGACCAAATTTTGCTTGAAAACTCTTTGAAATGAAAAAATTTGACCTTGACACTTCAAAATCACTTTGTAAGAGCACATTTGATCACTGGAGGAAGGCTGTAAAGACTGACACTAACATTGGCTCCAATGGGGATGGTAGCTCCTTGGAGGTGCCAAGAACCTTAGACCTCTGGGAGAGCAGACTAGTGCCTTCAACCATTGGGCAATGGAGTCAAAAACTCAAACTGAAATGCATGACTAAAAACTGACACAAACTAACTTAACAACAAGACTGAAAATGGACTAACAAAGGACTCATGACTTAACTAGAAACTGACTCAATAATTAAACACAACTGACAAACTGAAAATGATGCTCAAAGTGGAGCTTATTCATCACAACCTACTCTAACAGTTTCATTCATCACCTGATCAAGTGAAATGAAACAACCAATGCAACCAAGTAAGCATCTCATCTGCTGTTTGAAATCTCCGCAAGTTCTCACTTATGACCAACAAGAGAGAACTACTGAAAGGCAACTCCCATGACAACTTAGAAACAGATCCAATGAATGATATGGATGCTCTATCCACCTCCAAAAACACTGCATAAGGATCATGAAATTCAAGCACACTGGAACTTAGCTTACCCAATTGATTACGTCTCTTCTCCTCATACCAGGAATGCAAATGTTGATCTGAGCCTTGTGACGAGACCTCTACTAAAAATGAGAAAGAAACCAGCTGCCGGATCAAATTCATATTAGCACATGCTTCAAGCTCACCTGTAGTCAATGGAGAAAGACTTGGACTGCAAACCTCATCCAAAACATCGGCTATTGGATCATGAAAAACTTGAAAAGACTGCTGCAATCCCATTTCTATTGGTTCCATTGTAATTATATGATTGTCTACATGCTGCTCCTTTTTCACTGAATATAGACTATGCAAGTTTCCCTTCAAAAACTGAAATGATTCGAAACAAAAAGGTAGGGAACCTTCTTGTATCATTTGATCTAATATGTCAACTTCCATACCTTCATCTGCAACTTGACAACCAATGGCATTTGGGTGCTGCAAATCTGAATATGAGAAGTCTTGAACAAAATTTTCATTGCTCTCAAGATGGTCTAAATTAAGACTTGTTGACAGCTGATTTCTGATTGCATGGAAGTTGTCTCTAATGAGCTGACATGAATCAAAACAAAAAGGCAAAGATCCTTCACTTACTTCAAAATTTGCTGCACTTTCCTCATCAATGTCACAACTGATATGTGATGGCTGAACATTGTATTCAAGCTGCTGAAAATGAACTTTTTCCTCCCACAAAGGAGCTGCTGATTCTTCTGCAAGATGGGCTTCTGTTTGGAGAACATAATCATCATCATACTGATCAAACCGAGGCAAATCATCATCAAACATACACATCATATCAACAACTCTCTCTTCTTCACAATGATCTATAAACCAATCATTATCAGATCTATGACAACTAGGATAAGAAACAAAATGTTTTGGATCAGCAACTTGTTCTTCTTCAATCAGCGAGCCATGAGCTAGAACATAATCATCATTACTTGCGTTGATCTTGTCCATCATCTTCTCCACTGCACTTACCAAACTATCAAGCTTTATCTCTAGAGATGTTGATTCGGCCGGATCTATGTTTTTCATCTCTTCTTCCTTCATCCTTGCTTTTCGGATCAGCAGATGCGCCTCTACATTCACTGCACTGTTTTGCATCTCATGAAGTGTTGCAATATCCCTTTCTCTCAACTGAAACTCCATTTCCGGATCAAAGGCACCCGGATAGTGCAAGAGAGCGGATCTAGGAGTAGGCCTTATATCAGCTGGGATTGAAAAATAAACTTGATTAAATCTGGCTGAAAACTGTTGTACTGTCTCCCCTGGCAATCTTTTCAGATGGTTATACTCTTCAACAATCAAGAAAAGATTCTGCCCGATCATCCCCCTGTCGAGAAAAACTTTGACGAACTGCTGGAAATATGAGATGCTCACATCAGGCAGGGCTTTGAACCAACTCTTCACTTCAGCTTGCAAAGAAAGAGCAAAAAGCCTAACACTGACATCTTCTTCATCAACTTCAAAAAGATCTAGAAAATTCTCAAAATTCTGGACATGTTGCTCAGCGTTGACATTCTTACATTCACCATCAAACATCGGCAAGTATAGATCATAATTTTTGGGGAAAGCATGAAGAACAGAAGGTAAAATAAGAGGTTTATACCGATCTGGAATTTTCCAAGGTGTAGAGGTATGTACAACAGGTATAGAATCAGACTTGGTCGCTTGAAGTTCATCACAAAATTCGGAAAAAGGATCTCGATCAAGCTCAAAAGCATGCAAATCTTTGGTATTCACAATCTTCAAAGGGAAAGAATCAACGACAGGCCGAGGATCTTTTCTCAAGCATAATATACTTTGCAAAGCCTTCTTGACATTCTTGGGAAAAGAGAAGAAATAATTTATGACAAAGAACAAAATGTCTTGGATGAAATTCCAACTTGAATACCTGATATGTCCATGTTGTCTTTCATGTTTCTGTTGGTCGGGATCATCCTCCAGTGGAGTATTTGGATCTGATCTCGAAACTGATTTGGAGTCGCCAAGTGAATGATTTCAGCCTTTCAAGTGTCTGATCGCTGTTCACCATCAACAATCAGATCTGAACTTGATACATGTACTGGGGTAAAGTGCCAATGAAGTGCTACCTTCACAAGCTCACGGAGATCGACTGAAGCAGCGTTTATCTACTAACGCTTATGTAAAACAAGAGCGTGTTCGAAGGCTACCTGGCGTATCTTCAGACTCCGTCTAAGACTTATGAAATAACACGTCAATGAGCAAATGAAAAGTGTGTTCTCCCCAGTATGGTCGCCAATATGTTAGCACTTGGAATTCACCTAGGCTGAGATAGACAAACTCTCAAGGCTACATCAAACCATTTCACCTCGTAGCTAGCCCTACGAGGTATAAGAAGGCTCTCTCGGGTCAGATTCGGTAGATCTTTCAATATGATATGATAAGCTGACCAATTAGAAATAAAGATTTTAGGCTAGTAAATTGATAAGGGGGGTTGATTTAAAGATTTTTGGTTTTTTGGTGGCAAATGGAGGGAGTGCAATTCAGGGTGCGGGGATTAAGCACAGTTTTTGCAGGGGGATCTTTGGGGCAAGGTAGGAGTAAGCGCTGATGCCTTAATCTGAGATGGATGATCAAGGATGATAGAGAAAGAGCTAAAGAGGGCAACAACCATTTGAGTCCTCTCTAGACAGTAGAAAACATAAATTTTGAACAAACTAAAAAGTTGAGCATGTCAAAGCATGATTTCAAACTTTACCACTTCATCTGTCCAAAATAGAAGCAAAGAGAGATGTGGAATACATAAACAAACTTACAAGAACATGTAGAGAACACACCATCAACACTACAATCCACAAGAATCCACAAGGATGTCTGCAAAACCCTGGCCTTCTTCCTCTTGAAATTGCAAAGATAGATGTACAATATACAATGAAACTTTCTCCCACAAGAGTCCAACCTTCCAACCTCTCAAAATGACTAAGAAAACACATAATATAGGCAAGCTAACCTCTTCCCTTGCCTCTAGGGGTCGAGCTCATCCTTCTAGGAGCAGTTTGAACTAATTCCAAACTAAGCACTAGATAATAGGCAGCTCAACAACTTGCCTCTATTACTTAGCTAACTGATTCATGCATTAATTATTCACTTTTTACATCAAGGAAGCTTCTAGAAGAGTAAAGAGAGGTAAAATCTATCAAAGTGCCATGAAAATATTACATTTATCCATCATCTACAAGTAAAAATAATCAACCATAGTCAAAACAGTGTTTTTGACAAAAAAGGTCAATTCTGGCAAAGCTAGCTCGAATGGTCGCGCCCCCTGTTCAAATGGTCGTGCCCCTTTGCAGCAACTTTTGAGTGGGTTCCACTGGTCCAAATCAGATGAAATATGGCTCATTGGAAATCTTGGTATGTCTACTTTCCATCCCAAGTGGAATTTCTGAATTTGGAGTTGTTTTGCCCCCTCAAAAACCATTTCTCCCAAGGTCACTTTCTGCAACTCAAAAAGTGGGCAGAAAGTCATTTTTTTGATGTATTTTGAGCTTTTGGAGGCTCAAATCTCAAAGTCAGGCTTCTCCCAAGTATTGGTAATTTTTCTCTTTGCATGCCCTTTCCAAAAATGCCAAGTTTTCAAAATTCCGAGCAGTCCTCCAAAATGGTCTCACTCGGGGTGAGACCATTCCACGGGAAAAACCTATAATTTTCTCAAAAAATTCACAAATGACAAAATTTTCTCCAAATTTCTTGAAATTTGGGCTGGGAGTCCTCAATCAAGTACCATGCTCAGTCAAAGAGGCTTTTGCCAAAATTTGGAGTGGATCGGGCGTTTTCCTTCGTTTTTGTGTTTTGGCCAACTGTCCTTGGAGCACCTTCTTTCTCGCCGGTATTTTTGACATTTCTTTAAAACCATGACACATGTGGAAAAAGTGAAGGAGGTTTTTCTTCCTTGGCATGTTGTGGACAAAAACCTCTCTCAGTTTCCCAAAATTCATCTTTGACTGATCTGAAACATCATTTGGGTGAAACTTGCCCCGATGTGTGAAACAAGGAATTTTGTCGAAATGAAGCGAAATGAAGGGGATAGGGGGCTTCTAAATTCTTGGGGAAATTTTTGGGAGTGGGAGGGATGTTAGGAAGCAGGGGAAAGTGGAATCTCAGATATTGAGTGAGGGGAAGGGGTCCAAAAGGGCAAATCACAGGCCAAACCTAGAAAATTGCCAGGTTGTAGCTAGAAACTAGGGTTTGTGCAAAAATGAGGATTTTGGGGAATCTGAGTGTTGGGAAGTGTATGATATGGTACTTTAAGGATAGGGGAAGGTGTATGAACATCAGGAAACAAGTTTTGCCATTGATTTGACCATCCAAGAGAAATTGGCTTCAAAACCCTAGGAG
The DNA here is from genome assembly GCA_000404065.3 of Pinus taeda. Taxonomy (NCBI): domain Eukaryota; kingdom Viridiplantae; phylum Streptophyta; class Pinopsida; order Pinales; family Pinaceae; genus Pinus; species Pinus taeda. The sequence goes on along the minus strand of APFE031272028.1, from coordinate 340,744 downwards.
AGGGAAATGAACTTGCCAAGGCACAACTGAAGCATGAACAAGATGTAAAATGACTCATTAGACACTGACATGATAATGAAAACCCTATGAATGATGATAGACTCAGCTGAATGATGACATAGACCGCCATTTGGACAACTTTAGAAGGAGTGAAAGCAAACCCTAGACCTAATGCCTAGTGACCAAATTTTGCTTGAAAACTCTTTGAAATGACAAAATTTGACCTTGACACTTCAAAATAACTTTGTAAGAGCATATTTGATCACTGGAGGAAGGCTGTAAAGACTGACACTAACAGTCTCTTTGCTCTTTTTCCATCCATTTGCTAAGGTGTCAACCTTGTTACTTGAGTAAGGTTAGGAGAGAGAACCTAGTGATCTATATAGTTGTTAGTGACTACTCTTCTAGTAGCCATATATTTACTTTCAACTTTCCTTGTTAGATTGTGTAACCACCCCTCCCATATTTACCCAATTTCACCAGTCTTTTAGGGCAAACATGAGACAAAGAGTTATTATGATATGACCCAACCTCCAAGATTCAGTTATGGAGGTGTGGCCGACAACTGAAGCTTACTAATGACAACTTGACATCCTATGAGGCTTACATGATACTCAAGGGCCAAAGGACTACCCTAGGTGATCAAACCCTGAGCTAAACTACTTTTCTAGTGACTTAACACCCCAATCAAATGCACAAGCCTGAAAGAGTGTGGTTGTGACCTCCAACTACATGCACAAGCTTGACTTAGTGCATTTGTGAACCAAAATCATTAGTTTAGTGCTAGTAGTCCTGAGATCTAAGCCACAATTCCAGGTCAGCCTCCAAACCACTGCCCAAAACTTCCCGAGACTTTTCAAAATGATGAAAGACTTGAAGAAAATGCTAAACATACAAACTTGAATCAGAAACTTGAACTAACTAGGCCTAACTATGATATTCATTTCGCCAAACATATGATGAACATGTAATCTACAGGTCATGAATGCATATCTGAACATAGGAGTTTGAAACTTATTTGAGAACCACTAAGAAGGTATAATGCCCTCTCATAATAGTTGCAATAACACTTGCTAACTCATGCATTCATTAACCATCACATACTTATCAAACCCTAAACATAACATAGCTAGAGTACATTGTGAATCCATGCTTATAACTAACATATAACTAAACTACTAACCACGACATAACAACCATCAAATCACAATAATAACATGTATAAATGCCCAGAAAACACAATAGGAAAATAATGCTTATTAATTGATGCAAAAGCCAACCAATTTAGGGACTTCCACGTACCATCTAACCATAGATTGAATTGAACCAAATCTTTCTTTCAACCAATCACCCCCGTGCCATATTCCAAGCATGAATGTGGGAACTGAAGACAAAAACAATAGGGCTTCTCGGAAATTAAACTACCTCCACCCTTATGGTACCACAATCTTGAAAAAATCGGTCAAGAGTTTAGAAAGCCAAGACAAGCACATAAACAACCAGGGCTTCCCAGAGATTAAACCACCTCCATCCTCAGGCTACTGCGATCCTGCTAAAACCAGTCAAGGGATAACAATTCTGAAACAAGCTTGGATGCTTCAGAGTTTCTTCACCAATACCTTGAGGAATTTGTTTATATCCACCCACTTGTCGAGAGCTTCCTGAATATTAAACCATCTCCACTCCCAAATTTTCCTAAGACCACCTCACCTAGTTCTAAAACCTTCCAACAATCCAAAGCTCAACCAAACAAAAGAACCCCATCACACCATGGCTATCTAGAAATGGAAAGGCAAGGCTAAAACCACTATCACACCCGATAAAACCCATGCCATTGATAGTAAAAGAACCAAATACACAAATGCATGTACCATGCATTCATAAACCAGCTAGGAAATCACACACGCAACCTATTACCCACAAGACTTCTTGCTTCAGCTGCTTGATCCAACCTTCCTTTCTTTTCTTTTGTTTTCCTTTTGCTTCCCTTGATTTTCTCTGCCTTCCTCCTTCCATTGCTAGAATGCTCCAAGAATGCTCTAAGTGTGCAATAGTATAATAGAATAGAGAGAGCTCCAAAACTGAACTAACAAAAGTTGTGAACTAATCCTCAGAACCCTTTTTATCATTGAGCCCTCTATTTTCTTCAATTTCTTCTATTTTTCCTTTAATTTTCCTCTCATGCAAACCTGTGATCTTTCATCTTCGTTTTCTCCTATTTTCCATTATTTTCATAAATAAATTCCATTTAATGCCTCTTTGCCTTTGTCAATTTCCTTAGCCATAATAAACCAAAAGTGACACCCATTAGGATGTTTTGCCCAACATTCAGCTTGGAATACGTGTCCCATGAACTTGGTCTTATTATTTTGCCTTTAAAAACCTTTATTACATGAGCTCTTAACCCAAGGTTGTTACAAACCCCTCTCGATTAGGAGAACATCATCCTCAATGTTCTAGGGCACCTATAATGAGCAAGACCACTAAAAACCAAAACATACTGCCCATGGAGCTTTATTATTTAACTTGATGTAGTATTTAGAATGAAAACAATACCACTTATTGGAACTTTATAACATAACTCATTGCGATATTTACAATAACAACCATACATAAATATGTACATATACCAAAACTCCTTTGCCTCAATCGACAAATAGTGAAGCATACATAGCCCGCATTTGAACTTCCATCTCCCATGTAGCTTCATCGAGCCCAAAGTGCTCCCACTGCACTTTAACTTACTTGATTGCTTAGTTCCAGAGCATGAGTTGTTTCTGCTGCAATATGAATTGAGGTTCTGGATGGAATTCTCCTTTTGACTCCACATGCATTATAGACCAATCAATCACATGATCAACATCCTTCACATATATTTTTAGCAATGAAACATGGAAAACAACATAGACTTTCATAGTTGGCGGCAATGCAAGTCTATAGGCCACTGGGCCAGTCCTCTCAAGGATCTTGAAAGGCCCGCAACATCGAGGTGCCAACTTGGCACATGACCCAATCCTCAAGGAGCTCTTCTTGGGCTTGATGTGCACACATGCTCCCCAAACTGGAACTCCTTAAATTCCCTGTGTTGATCTGCATAGATTTTCTACCTATCCAGTGTTGCCTTTAGATTCCTCTTGATAACTTGCATTTCATGTTCCATCTTTGCCAACATGTCCGGTCCAATCAATATCCTATTCACTGGATCACTCCAACTGATAGCAATTTTACATCTCCACCCATAAAGCGCCTCAAATGGGCTCATCCTCAATGACTCCTGATACCCATTGTTGTACGCAAACTCTACCAGTTGTAGATACTCTTCCCACTTCTTCTGTTGGTGCATGACATACATTCTCAACATGTCCTCCAGAATCTTGTTGACCCTCTCTATTTTTCCATCTATATGTGGATGATAAGTTGTACTAAAGGCCAACTCTATACACAAACCTACAAATAACTCCTTCCAAAACTTAGAAGTGAACTTGGCATCTCTGTCGGATACAATCTTCTTAGGAATACAATGCAATCTCACTATCTCCCTAATGAAGACCTAATTTACCTCACTAGTTGAATTAGTAGACTTCACTAGAATGAAGTGAGATACCTTAGTCAACCTTCCAACCACGACCGTGATGGAATCATGTTTTTAGACAAACATGTGATGAAATCCATGGAAATGACCTCCCATTGCCACTCTGGAATCGAAATTGGCTGCAATAAACCCCTGGAGGCTTGCACTCTGCTTTTACCTATTAACAATCCAAACACCTTGCGACAAAATCAAATACCTATTTCTTTAGATTCGACCAATAGTAGAACTTCTTCAAACTTGTTAGTCTTCTGATATCCCAGGTGACCTGAATATGACTCAACATGAAATTCCCTCAAGATAAGCTTCTTGAGCTTACTGTTTTCTCACACATAGATCCTGTCCCTAAATCTGACTAAACCATCTGTCGTGAGATGATAATCCACATCCTATTCACCTATACCCTACTGTTATAACTTGTGCTTAAGTTGTCAATACTTGTCATCCTAATGTCCTACCTGTAATATCTTTTCATGTAAATCTATCCTAGATGAACTCATAACTCTAATGTGATTTACCTGCACTATTCTACTAACAACATTTACAACCTTGTTCTCCTTACCCTAAATGTACTTGATCTCGAAGTCAAACTCACTGAGCGTAGCCAACCATCTAGCTTTCCCGACATTCATATTAGGTTGGTCAAACAAGTATCTCAACCCATTGTGATCACTCATCAAAACAACTTCCTACCATGAAGATGGTGCCTCCACATATTTAATGCATGAATGATCGTTGCTAACTCAAGATCATGTGTCACATAATTCTACTCGTGCTCATTCAATTTCTGTGACTCGTAGAATACCACCTATCCCTCCTACATCATGACTTTACCAAGTCCTCTCTTGCAAGCATCTGTACACACCATAAACTCTTTATCTAGATTTGCAATCGTAAGAACTGGAGCATTTGTTAGAAACTGCTCAAAGCTAGTTACACATTCCTCTATCCATTCAAACTTCTTTCCTTTCCTCTGCAATGATGTAATAGGATAGGAAATCCTTGAGAATTTCCTACCAAACCTCCATTAATAACATGCTAAACCCATGAATGATCTAACCGTATCCACATTCTTGGGAAATGCCCATTCCATGATAGCTCTAATTTTTTCCAAATACACTACTATTCCTTCCTTGGAGACAACATGTTCCAAGTAATGTACCTTTGTCCAAAAGAAACTGCACTTACTAAACTTCGCATACAAATGATGCTCTCTCAACAGTCTTAACACTGTTGTCAGGTGTTCTGCATTCTCTTCCTCATTCTTAGAATATATTAATATATCATCAATGGATAATATCACAAACTTGTCCAGATAAGGATGCAACACACTATTCATTAAACACATGAAAGTAGTTGGAGCATTAGTTAAAGCAAAAGGAACCACAACAAACTCATAATGCCCATACTTGGTCCAAAAAGCAGTGTTGTAGATGTCCTCTTCTTTGATGCATACCTGATGATATCCTTGTCTCAAATCAATCTTCAAGGATACTATTGCTTCCTTCAATTGGTCAAATATATCATCAATCCTCTACAACGAATATCTGTACTTGATCGTCACCTTATTCATCTTCCTATAATCAATACACAACCTGAGAGTACCATCCTTATTCTTATTCACAAACAACACTGGCGCACCCCAAGGCGACACACTTAGACTAATGTATCCATTATCAAGCATTTCCTTCAACTGCAGCTTCAATTCCACTAACTCTGGAGTGCTCATCCTGTAAGGTGCCTTTGATGTTGGTTTTTCTCCTAGTACCAACTTCCCTGTGAGGAGGTAACTCTAAAATTTCTACTAGAAATACATCCTGAAATTGTTGTAAAATCGGATACCTCTTCAATACTATTGCATCTTTAACATCCTTCCTTTATCACTGGAAACATGCACTGCAAACAATACACACCCTTTCTTGCAACAATGCTTACACTGCATAGCTGTAACCATTCTTACCGATGTAGGCTTATTCTTACCCTGTAAGATTATCTCTTCATCATCATCCAATTACTTGATATCCTTCTCATAACAATCCTTCTTAGTCCTGTGAAGGTACAACCAATCGGCACCTAGAATCATATTGTACGAACCCAATGGAAGAACATTTAGATGCATTGATGTAGGCATGCCATTAAGCTCAAATGCACAAGCTCTTACCCAATGATGAACTCTTTTCTTGGTATCTATAGCCAACTACACCAACCAGGACTCTGCATGCACTTCTTTTCTCAAACCACACTTATCCACCAGCCTAGGGTAAACATAATTATAATTAGATCCAGGGTCAATTGAAATGGAAACAACTTGATCATAGAGCTAACCTTCCATCTCAATAATGGATGCTTGATGATCCACCTTCTTGCTATCAAATGCTGCATAGATCTAAGGAATGCTTTGCCCAACATCCCCAATTGTTTGTGCCTCCTAAGCACTGTAGATCTGAGGTCTACTACCTTGAAACAACGGAAAATCCTTCTTGGGATGATCCTTGCCACATTTCCAACACTGCAAAGGTCCACTACTACTATTTCTGTGCTATCCAGACTGAGATCCATGTCCCTTCTCTACTACATTAAACTTCCTATAAGGAGAAATATTTTCCTTCTCACCTACATCTTGAGGTCTTCCTCGCTTTGGTAGGCACTTTCCTTTAGTCTTGTCATTCCCTTTCCAACCCTACTAATGGTAGTCCATTAAACTTTTGCCTTCTCATCCTTAAGATAAGGGACATACTTCAACAGCTCTAGGAACTTAGTCATGTACTCCTCATCTGTCATAGATCCCATATTCAACTCATAGAACTCGATGGACTTTCTGTTATAGTATCTCTCTGACAAGTACTTCTTCCTGAAGAGTATCTTGAACTCATGCCAACTCAACTCCTCTGTTCTGATGTCTCTGACACGCTTCAGATCTTCCCGCCAGACGTTTGCTTTCTCTTTGAGACTAAAAATAGTTATCCTAGCCTTCATGTTCTCTGTACAGTCATGCAGTTAAAAGAACTTCTTCATTCCCAACAACCATGCCTCTACATCTTTTGGTTTCTTCAACTCTCCATTGAATTTAGGTGACTTGGATTTATTGAACTCATTTGAAAAGTGTCCCCTGTCACTCCTCCTATAAGGATGATGACCATGATACCTGTCTGAACCAGAACTATAGTAGAACCCATATCCAACGCCTCTCCTATTAGATGTATCCAAGAACCTGCCATCTCTAACTATGTCATCCTTGTTTGACCTATGCCCACCATGATATTTGCTACCATATGCCCCATTAGTCCCGTCCTCTTGTCCATAACTAATCCATGGTTATCGCTATCTCTGCAAGTTTGACAAACTCAAAAGGATAACTACATTGACCTCTACTTGTTTTTCCTCTGCCCTGACAAGTCTTTCATGTGACTGAATGATTTTGTCATTATCTTCTTTGCAACTTTTGATTTTTTCCTTTAAACTTCTCAAGGTGTTTGCTATGTCTAGGGAGTCCTCATCACTCTGCTACTCATCTGATCTATAAGGGGAGTCACATGAACTGTAATCCACCATTTTTCTAGTCATCTTTGATCCTCTTCTTCCTGCAAACATACCATGTGAGATAACCAAAGATAAACACAATCAACATACCTTAGTGAAGTTCAAGGGAGGCTATCTCGTCTACAAAATCAATCCAGATTAGCACAATACATGTATATACGTAATCATATCAATATATTGGCATCATGCATGATAATACTAACTGCATATAAGGAGCTCATGCAGGACAAACATAACCACGACAATACATGCATAAAAACATGCATCCAACCCATCCAATCTAGCTATTTAAACATGTTCTGATAACAATCTATAACCACCCCTCCCATATTTATCCAAATTCATTGATTGACCAGGGTAAACACGAGACAAAGGGTTACTATGACATGACCTGACCTCCAAGCTTCAATTATGGATGTGGGGCCAACAATTGGAACTTACTGACCACAACCTGACATCCTACAAGGCTTATAGGGAACTTAGGGGCCAAAGGACCATCCCAGGTGACCAAACCCTGAGCTAAATTATGTTTTGAATGATTTAACATCCCAATCACATGCACAATCCTACAAGAGTGCGGTTGTGACCCTCCAACCACATGCACAAGCCTGCCTGAGTGTGGTTGTGACCCAAAAACCTTAGTTCAGTGCCTGCGGTTCCGAGATTTGAACCACAATTCTAGGCCAACCTCCAAACCACTACTAAAAACTTCCTAAGACATTCCATAATGATGAAAAGCTTGAAGACAATGCTAAACATACAAACTTGAATTAGAAACTTGACCTACCCAGGCCTAACCATGACAATCATTTCGTCAAACGTATGATGAACATGTAATCTATAGGTCATGAATGCATATCTGAACATAGGAGTCTGAAACTTATCTGAGGATCACCAAGAAGGTATAATTCCCTCTCATGATAGTTTCAATGACAGATCATGCATTCATTAACCATCACGTACTTATCAAATCTTGAACAAGACATAACTAGAGTACATTGTTAATCCATGCTTATAACCAACATATAACCATATTACTAACCATGACATAACAACCATAAATCACCCTAACAACATGTACAAATGCCCATAGAACACAATAGGAAAATAAATCTTCTTAATTGATGCAAAATCGAACCAAGTTAGGGACTTCTACATACCACCCGACCATGTATTGAGTTGAACCAAACCTTTCTTTTAGTTAATCACCCATGTGCCATATTCCAAGCACGAATGTGGGAACTCAAAACGTAAACAAGCAGGCCTTCTTGAAGATCAAACCACCTCAACCCTCAAGCTATTGTGATCTTGCCAAAACTGGTCAAGAGATCACAAGGCCAAAACAAACACATAAACAACCAGGGCTTCCTGAAGATTAAACCACCTCCACCCTCAGGCTACCGTGGTCCCGCCAAAACTGGTCAAGAGATCACAATGCCAAAAACAAGCTTGGATGCCTTAGAATTTCTTCACCAATACCTTCCAAATTTTTCCTGTCTCCACCCACCTATCGATAACCCCATCACACCATGGCTATCCATAAATGACAAGGCAAGGTTGAAACCACAATCACACTCGACAAAACCCATGCCAGTGACAACAAAAGAACCAAATGCACAAATGCATGTACCATGCATTCACAAATCAACTAGGAAATCACACATGCAACCTATTACCTGCAAGTCTTCCTGCTGAAGCTGCTTGATCCAACCTTCCTTGCTTGTCCTTTGCTTCCCTTGACTTTCCTTGCCTTCCTTCCTCCAATGCTAGAATGCTCTAAGTGTGCAATAGTATGAGAGAATAGAGAGAGCTCCAAAATTTAACTCACAAAAGCTATGAACTAATCCTCAAAAGCCTTTTTATCATCGAGGCCTTCATTTTCTTCAATTTCTTCTATTTTTCCTTGAATTTTCCTCTCATGCAAACCTGTGACCTTTCATCTCCCTTTTCTCCTATTTTCCTTTATTTTCATAAATATATGTCAATTAATGCCTCTTTGCCTTTTCCAATTTCCTTAGCTATAATAAACTGAAAGTGACACCCACTAGGATGTTTTGCCCAACATTCAACTTGGAAAACATGTCCTATGACCTTGGTCTTATTCTTTTTCTTTTATTAACCTTTATTACATGAAAATTTTACCCGAGGTTGTTATGGAGTGAAAGGATGCTCTAGGGATTTAAGTCCTAAGAGATGCACCTCATGTTGGATGCTCTCCTTTAAAGTGCCCTTAAAGAGATCCATCAAATTATCATCTGTAATGTTCTTTACCTTGAGACTTAGCTTTTGAATCACTAAATGTGTTGTGTAATTGGACCTCTTTGCCAGAGATTTATCAATTGACTAAAGAATGTATAACGAACTAGAACTTGAACTTTTAACCACATGTACCATGATATTTTGCCTCAATCTCCTAAAAATTTCAATGTCTGAAATTTCCTAGAACAAAGTTATAGCCAAAATGCCAAGATGTGTTTATTGAAGGAGCAAAGCCCTAGGATCATGGGCTTTGATACCAAATGTTATACAACAAACACCAAAATAGCCTAAACATAGAAAGAGAAGAAGCTCCACACTTTGAGAAATATATATGATTGAAAGATAAGGTTGTTTAATGGAACATTCTCCTTTCACAATAGAACAAATATACAAGAATGAGATGAGATGCTCTAAAACTAGGTCTCCTTGGTGTGTCCGTGTGAGAGACAAAGGACACAATTACAATTAAAGAGTTTAGTTGACAATAATAATATAAAAATATAAATATAACTTGCTATCTAGGGCTTTAAATTTGAGATTTTTGCTTAACAATGAGGGACACATAATCCTTCGAGATTTTGTGTAATTGTGAATATTTTGTAGATAGTTAAATTAGGAATATGAAGTGATGGGTGAATAAAAAATGTCCTCTAGAAGATGAAACCAAGAGTCGTCTCCCTATTGTATTTAAATATGAATCATGTTAATAAAATACATCAATTGAGGAGTTAATTCCTATCCCCAACAATGGTATTATAATAGGCAGGAAATCGATCATTCCCACTCAAATCTACCTCTCTTCCTCTCTGTTATTCTTTTCCCATTAGGTCTACCTCTTTGATAGTTTGAGCCTTACTCCTAAGTAATCCTAAGCCAATCAAGCATATCTCTTATCGTTTATTCATGACCCTAACACCCCTCTTTAATAGTATCACTCTAGCATTTGGTGTGCAAACTAGGGTTTGTGTGAAACCTCATCTGTGACCCATTTACCTGACTGCCTGCAATGCCTTCTCCAACCTTACTTATCTCTATGGATTTTCAAAACCTATGATTACCTTTACAACTAATAACCCCTTTCTTGTCCACGACCACTCTACATATTTTGCATTTTTTTTAAATGTCAACCAACCATGTGCTATCTCCTATCATTTTTATTTTTATTTATTTTTATTTTTTTATCCATGATTCCACTTGCTTGCCAACTATGTGATATTGATTCCTTGTGTACTTATTATGCATCTCTCACTTTCTATTTGAGTATATTAGTGCACCCATCGAGCTGCCATAAACTTCAACTCTTTCAAGTTTTTAAGTTTTTGTTTCATGGGAGTTTTTCTACAACACTAGATTCAGTTGATGTGTTGGACTATACCATTCCAAAATGAAGACATATCCTGGGTAAAAAGGTTCCACAACATCGGTTAAGACATATCTGGAGAAGTTATAAGAATAAATATATAACATGAATTGAGACATATTTGAAATGCTACTTTAGTAGACTTTTCCTTTCATAAAAAATAGGAACACTACTAGTCTGGATGTAAATCTAGAAGTAATCCATATTGTTGTCTAAACAAGTTAGTCATTCATTTAGATATTTCTATATTGCATAATTTATAGATTATTGTTTCGTTCTAAGTTAGTCCAAGAAAATTGAAGTACAAGGTTACTATTCTAGTGTTGCCAACCATTCAAAATTCAAGCAAAAGTCCATGTTGTGTAGTGAAATTATTGTGAAGATATTTTAGAGTTTTTTGTTTTGTTCAAAGATTATTGTTACTGCCAAATTTTACTTTGCTAGACCTCAACTCATAACTTTGTTTGAAGATGTGGTCTCTCATATCCATTGTTGATGTGGTATTGACAGGTGAGGAGAACTGTTGAAAGTGGTCCTGGAAGATAGAAAAAAATCTCATCTTCAATGATTAGTAGGATTCCATCCATGAAAGAGAAGTTGTCATTAGAAGATAAGATGGAGATAGTGGACCTAATAAAAAGGAACAAGCCATGTGGAAAAACAAATTAAACAAAGCATATTTCATGATTGTTGCAATTGTAAGCAAAGAGGTGAGGAATCATGTTGTTTTCGGTAAATATTTTTATGGTGCTTTGAATAAATTAAAGGACTTGTGCAACTCACACTTAGAACTAGAAGTTGTGCAACTACTAGTGAAGCTCTTTAACCTAGAGTTAAATGATGATGATCCTGTGACTTTATCCTCTAAGATCAAAGTTGTCATGCATGATAATAGATGTCACTAGAGTGAAGATAGACCTTCTTCTAAAAGGATTCACTAAGGCCCTCTACCCTACAGATTCTCAAACCTTGAATCCCTGCTAGTGACCAACTAAAGTATATCACATTTGATTCTTTGGTGGAGAAAGTTATTGAGCATGGGAAAGACTTTGGAAATAAGAAGATGTTAGCTCATCCCATTAGAGAGACAAAGTGCTTACTTAGACAGGGAAGAATCAATTGAAAGATTATTTTAGAGGAAATAATAGTAAAATAAGATGTGGAAGAAATAATTCCAGAGGCATGGTGGTGGACACAATTATGATTAGAGGTCTAGTCTTCATTGTATTCATCATGGTAAAAATGGACACGATGCAATGATGTGCAGATCCCCTTGGAGAATATTAAAGACAAACATGATTTGAAAGAAGACAATGGTAAACCACCAAATATAGTGAAAGGTAAAGCACCTAAACCCACTCATCACATTATTACCCATTGCAATATTGGAGTAATTTAAGTTTTATTTCACATTTCATTTTCTTCATGGAGAGTTGCATAGTTGTTTGATATAGTTGCAACAAGCCACCTATCCTTTTAGAAAGTTTTATTTTAATATTTCACTAACAATGTGACTATATGGTTTATTATGTAAATAAATCAAATCTCTAACCTTTTGGGAAATGACACCATCAAGCTTTAATTTCCTAGATTCCCAAATTTTGTTTTGCTTGATGTGCTCTATCTTCCAGAGTTGTAAAATAACTTGCCATCCCTTTTGTGCATTCGACAACAAGGCCACTCCATCCATATCATTGATGACAAAGTTGAAATAAGGAAGATCGTTGACAACATGGTTGTCATGACTAGAGTAGAGGATGAAATATTGCTGAAGTTAAAAGGGACATATGTCCATGCACATAATTTTGCACACCTCTTCGACTACATTTAAGGTACATTTCCATCTAGCCTTTAATGACACGCTATATTTGGAAATATTAACTATGACAATCTTCATTGTTATGAATCTTGTGCCTTAAAAATGATAAGAAACCAATAATTATAGTGTTCTTCCAGGAGGAAACCTCCTTTTACAATGAATACAATGTACAAGACAATATTTGATGATTCTGAGACTAGGTACCACTAGTATAATGTAGGAGACAAAGGGTACAATTATAATAAAATGGGACCATGAGATGTTATAGCCTACATAAAAATATAACAATAATAATGTAATCACTCAATATTCAAGGCTTAATAAGGGGTTTTAGGGTTGACACGAGGCTTATTTAGGGCTTAACATGCCTCTTCTCTTCAAATAAGTGTTGTCCTCAACATTTGACTACCAATGGGTGTTCCTAAACGAACAACTCATCTTCCCATGTTGCTTCTTCCACTGGTAGGTTTTTCCTTTTGATGAGGTACTCAATAATTTATTGATTTCTCAGCTGCTTATTCCTTTTTTCCATGTTTTCGGTTCTAGTATTATTTCCCCCTCTTCATTAATCTATGGTAGAATAGTTTGGACTAGTATCATGTTACCAATTACCTTCAATGAGAAAGAAACATGGAAAATTGAATGTACACGTGAAGATGGAAGCAACTCTAATTTATAAGCCATACTTTCAATCCTCTTGAACACTTTATAGGGGCCATAATACCTCGATGCTAATTTATTATCCTTCTTTTGTTGCTTAAGGGACATTTGTTTATATGGTTGTAGTCTCACAAATATCGAATCCCCCACTTCAAATTCCTTTTCATTGCAATGTTGATCTGCTTGTTTTTCATCCTATTTTGTGCCATAATCAAGTTGTCCTTCAAATAGGTTGCGAACCTCTTGTTAGTGTCGTATGTTGTCCTTTACTTCTTGAGCCTCTATAGTCCCTTTCTAGGGTGATGTGATGGATGATATCCATAAAGTGCCATACATGGTGACATTTTTGATGAGGTATGGAAGGATGTATTGAACCACTAGTTTGCCAAGGGAAACATTTGACCCATTGTGTTTGTGTATCATATGTAAAGCAACATAGATATCCTTCTAAACGTTTATTCATAATCTCAATTTTCCCATCAAATTGAGGATAGTAAGATGATTTCTGAGGCAATTGAGTACCCAAACAAGAAAATAATTCAGTCCAAAAATTTATAGTGAAAATTGGATCGTTGTCACTTATAATAATCTTTGGTATTCTGTTTAGCTTTTGGACTATTTGCATGAATGCTTCTTCCATTGCACTTGCTTTAAAAGGACGAGAAATAGAGCAAAAATGGTCATACATTGTCATTCAATCCAACACTACCATAATGAGACTCTTTCCTTCAAATTTGGGTAAACTTATGATAAAATCCATTAAAACTTCTTCCTAATGCTGCCTTGGTATGGCTAATGCCTGAAGGACCTTTGGGGTATTAATTGTCTCTCCCTTATTTTGTTTGCATACCACACATTCCGTCGCAAACTTTTGCACATATGCTTTAAGGCCTTCCCAAAAAAATATTTCTTGATCCTATGGTATGTCTTCAAGAACCTCGAATGTCCTCCTAATGGAGAAGTGCGTAATTTTGAAAGGACCTTTTATTTGAGTTGAGAATTCTTACATAAGTATAAGTAAGCTCGATACCATAACCAATCATTTTTCAATGTCAAGTTTTCTACTGCATCGGGGTCCTCCTAAAGTTGTTGATTGATCTTTCATATCTTCTCATCTTGTTCCCATTCCATCCTTGCTTCTTCCACCTAGTCACATTGTGGAATGGAAATAATGCACAATAAACCATTTATGATTTTTATATGACATGTATTAGATTATTTAGAGTTGTTCTCCCAATGTTTGAGGAGTTACACTGAAACTCATCACTATACTTTTGGGGTTGTACTCTATGCACATATTTGTGTACATCGTATGCATGCATGTTTAATATTATTTGTTATTTATGTTTATTACGAGTGGGGTGGAGCACCTTCAAGGAGTGCATATCATGATTTTAGCTATAGTTTTGGATAGATGTAGTCAACTTTAGAAAGCTTTGAAGGATCATAAAGAATATAGTTTGAATACTACATTTTGTCGAATTTTCATCATCATATGTGTTGGAATTGCAAGGTTACAACCCTTACAAGTTAGGGTTTTGTTCTAGTCTTTAAACCAAGTTGACTTACTAGTACACACAAATTTGACCCCATATATACCCCATTAGACTCATTATAAACAATACACCATAACTAAAGGGCATTTATTATGTCCAAATCATCTAGGATTTACACCTAGCCTCATTTATTGAGATATGCTACCCAAGACAAATAACTTATGCCTCACTAATAGAGAAACGTTAGGATATCATATATAATTGGTTACATCAATGCAACACGTTCTCATGGGGATTGGATCTAAGTCTCTATGACAAAAACTGACTTAATTTACCACTTTACCACAACCTCCTTCAATTCTCTAAGATGCCAAACCTTGAAAATAATATTGATGGAGTGCATGGGTTCTCAATATGGTTACCTCCAATGTTCAAATCCCTTAGAGACATGTTTTGCAATTTGTAAGTCGGCTTGCTTATGTAAGTGGGTTATTTTCATGTAGCTAGGTCCAACTGCACACATTGGGTAAATTTTGTAGAATAAATACCCTCACTTATCAGTTTCTTAATCAAAAGGATGTTTTAGAATGTTGTAAGCCAACTACATTCCACTATAATACTCATAGAATGAGGAAAGGTGTGCGTTCATCAGAATGATAGCATGAAATATCTTGTAAAGAAACAAAGAGATTTTGATTTTGGTCTTGAGCCAAATACAGCTATATTCCTACTACGCACTATTGTTTAAACCATAATTTTGGAGATTCATGTTAGCTACTTACAGTTTATTTATTGTTATCATTTATTCCATGAAAATTTCATTTATATATGGAATAATGAAATATTTGAATTTCACTTCATTTAACAACTATTTCTGCATATTAAATGTTCATGGTATAAATTTCTAAACATTTTAGGCATAGATTTCTACTAAATATATATCATTTATGGTTATTACATTAAATTTTATAAAAAAATTAAAAAACAAAATATTCAACTAATTTACTTCATATAACAATATCTATAATGTTATCCCATTTATAATGTTAAAATTAAATATTAATATCTTTACAATCTCAAGCTTATAATTATTACATTTAATTGGTAAGATTTAAAATATTTTTTATTTAAAAAATTATGAATATTAGAAAACATAAACCTTCAACCAATATAAATATATTAATTAAAAACTTAAGCTATTAAAGTGGTATAATTTTCTTAATTAAAAATCATGTTAGATAATTACATTTTTGTAAACATCTCATTTAAAAATAAATATATACAACAATTCAACCCCTTTAACAAAACAAAGATTACAAGTAAAATTCCATAATGCCAAATCTATCAAATAAAGATAAAGAATAAAATCACATGAATCCACCCCTAAAGAGTTAACCAAAAGAAACCCTAACATACTGAGTGGGATCAATAACCTTTCCAATATAAATAAAAATAAGTGTAATTAAACCTTCTGACGTGTAATTAAACCTTGTTGTGAGGGAGCGGAAGCGCGCGGGATGTCTATTGCATCTCTTCAAATGTTTATGAATTCCCTAACATGAGATAACTAACATTAAATTGAAGTATTTGGCCTCTTGAACTCTGGAAGCCATCTCTGCGTCCCATGTTTATTGTATCTCTTCAAATGTTTATGTTATTCTCTAACATGAAATAGCTAACATTAAATTGAAGTATTTGGCCTCTGGAAGCCATCTTTGTTCCGCTCTTGCATTCAGAAGACAAACAAACCAACAGGCCGAAATTGATTGTCTAGTTTTGTACAAATATGGGCTTAAGAGTGCACACAGTTACATTGCTAAAAGAATTTGAGCCATTCGGTTTAACAGTGGAGGCCTCTGATAATGGCAGCAACAGAAAGCGTAATGATGTAAAGTACCAGTACATGTTATTCGATCCACAAATTTTAAGACCCCGAGATGATGATAGTTGTCTTTACGCTGACGATTGCGAGCACGAGCTCTTTATTCGTGGAAAACAGTAAGCATTCCGCTATTCATTTTATTTTCATTTCACAGCAGGCATTTTGTTCTTTTCTGGACTTAATTATCCATTAGCATTTGGCATTTTCGTTTCTGTATGAGTTTCACTGGAAAACTAGTTTAAGTGGTTGTATCTATTTTATGAAGTAGGAAGGATGACGCATACCTCTAAGCTAGTAGAGAAATGGAAATGGTGAAGATGATTGTCTCCAAAAGCTGAACTTACTATCTGTGGTCTATTGCCCTCGGAGGTCATATGGTTTGTTAGAGGCTGCGTGCCCTAGCTGTGTGGTGAACCAAGTAAAATAATGTAGATTGTCTCGGGTCACTGGTTAATTGTCTGGGTGAACCAAGTAAAGTAATGTAGATTGTCTGGGGTCACTGGTTAATTGTCTGGGTAAACCAAGTAATGTAGGTTGTCTCGGGCCACTGGTTAATTGTCTGGATGAACCAAGAGGATGCCATCTTGGTTAATCGGCTTATAGGCTAAATTAACTTGGACAGATGAGTCACAAACGGAACCTGAGTTAATCCAGCATGTCACATCATTTGAGCTCTCTGCACAGCATCCACTGAACTGAGAGCTGAAGCAAATATGTATAGATAGAGGCAGATGGCCTCGAGATCAAATATCGTTGTATCCTTTTGGTTTCTGTACCCAACTCCGTGCTTGTGGGTGATTCAGCACGAGGGATAATATGCAGTTTCAGAATTTGATTCCTTGTGATTTCCGTCAATGGGAGGTCCAAAAAGGTCTTTATGCCAATTTGGTGTTCTTGAACTTAGTTTGAAGTTTTGAACTGTTCACATCAGTTATTATAATTTACAGTAGATTGCATCTTGCTTCTGTCAAATGGGACAACTTGTAGCTACTTGTAGGATAATGATGATGACCTTTTCTATCTTAGTGCACTCAACTTTAATAAATTGCTTAATAAACAAGTAGTTTCTTTTTTGCCTTACATCATTTTTGCATTTTATATATATCTATTTTCTCTCACGTGATGCTTATGCCAATCGTACATTTTCTTTCCTTGCAGTTTACTATGGAGCTCGGGTCCCCAAGTTTTCAAGCGATTTAGTGCACCATCAACAATCATTAAGGTCCTTTAAAGCACTTTTTTAGCTTTTGAATTATATAATTCAGAAATCTCAGAACATTTTACAATCTTGAATCCACGGTAGACTAGGTTGTTATGTGATTGAGTTAAACGTGAACTTATATTGTGGGTTAGTTGTTTGCACTTTCAACCTCAATTTTGGGTTTTTAGCTTACTCTTTAAATTGCAATAATGGCAGATGATATGCATCCAACCAAAATTTGTAGTTTCCTATGTTTTCATGTCCAAGAAACTATCTACCTATTGGTTTTGAGGCTTTAATTGCCAACTTGCAAACAGGTTACATGATATTTCTCAGATTTTCTTGGCAGACAATGAATCTCCTTGTTGTCAATACACAGTCAATATGTCTTATAAAATTTGTGGCATTGGATTTAGTCTTTTGTTTAGTGAGAGTTATTTATTCTATCAGTAATGCTTTATGGGGTTGAGAAGCACATGATCATTTAAGTTAATACTTATAATAACCACTATTTTTGCTGACGAAAGCAATATCCAATACCACTTTACACATTTGACCTATAAGATGAAAACCATGGTTTAGATTATTCTTGTATGTTTCTTACAGAATGTAATAACATTGAATGTCCATGTAACTTGCTGTTTTACAATTCCTTTTACCTAATTGTATACCTACAAGGATTTGAGCATTCTGAAAGTCAACTTAGAAAATTTCACATGGTATCAGAGCTAACTTCTCTGATTGAGATTCTCAATGATTTGCAGTGATAAATAAACTGTCGAGAAGATGAATTAGCAGTTAGAGGGTTCAAAGTTTTATTTCCAGATTTGGGAGTTTGTGCAATAGATCTCAGAGATGGTAGCTGTGTGCCTCATTTGACAATAGATTGAATGGTCTGTTGAATTTATTAGTATGAAAGGTGAAGGTTACAGGCTAGTAAAAGAAAATGATCTTCGGGATATCATCAAGGACATTTTGACTCCACTTATAGATCCACAACAGTTGATGTTGATATTTGTAGCATGGGTGGGTACTCTTGCACAACCCTAACTGTCTAGGCGTGTAGAAGTCACTTACGGATCTCCTTAAGGCACTTGCTTAAATGTGACCAAGTTGCTAATGTAACTTAATCTAAGTTTAAACTTGGGGAAAACACATCATTATTATGTTGGCTAATTGAGCTAAAGAAACTTAGGAAAAGTAAAGTAATTTACTTTAGTGATTATGTTTTAATCTTAGCCATTGATCTCAAGTGAAGTGAGATTTAATCTTGGCCATCAATCATTTTGGATATTATAGTTAGGGATCTAGCTTAATGTAAATGGAGCATTTAAACTCATATATATATATATATATATATATATATATATGATTGAATGATGTTTACAACTGTGGGAGGCCTTGGCTTAAATACAACCCTGGGTGCCTCTTGGTGAATGGCCATGATCTTTGATCGTGCCCTTTTCCTAATTACTTACTAACTACAAACTATTTAATTTTATATAACATTGCCTTTCCCTTGAAAAGATGCTTTGTCCTCAAAGCATATGTAACAACGGGTGTTGTTGACGAAATGCTTTTGTCTCCCAAGAAGCTTCTTCTTCTGGTAAGTCCTTCCACTTGATCAGGTATTCTTTGATTACTCGTGATCGCATCTTCTTTTCCATGATGGAGATGATTCCATTTGGTTCTACAATGACCCTTCCTTCGTCATCTAAGGTCGGAAGTGTTGTTTGTGTTTTAAGGCAGGATACATGGAAAACATTGTGAACACAACTTTTATCAGGAAGGCTTAAACTGTATGTTGCTTGGTTGATCTGGTACGGTCCATAAAACCTTGGTGCCAATTTATTTTTTCCATCATGTTTTAGTGACAACTGCTTGTAAGGCTAAAGTTTAACAAATACCCATTCTCCAACTTCAGATTCTCTCTCGGTTCTGTTTTAGTCAGCTTCCTGCTTCATATGATTCTTGCATTATTTAGATTTGCTTTTAGAGTTTGAACAACTTTTTGGTTTTCTTCTAACTGGTTTTTAACAGCTAGAAGTTTCATCTCGATGATAGAAAAGTTCTTCCATTTTGGAGGTTTGTAACGGTACAGAGCTTGAAATGGAGTCATTTTTGTTGACGTGTGGTAAGTAGAATTGTACCACCATTCAGCGAGATGTAACCACTGAACCCACTTATTTTATTTGTTTGTGGCATAACAACGTAGGTAGGCTTCTAAACATTTATTGACAACTTTTGTTTGGCCATCTATTTGAGGATGGTAGGCTGAACTCATGTTGAGGTAGGTTCCTATATGATTGAAAAATTTCTTCCAAAAATTACCCTTAAATTTGGCATCTTTATCGCTCACAATGACTTGGGAAATCCATGTAATTTGTAAACATATTTGCAAAATATTTCAGTGATTTGTTTTCCTGAGTCTGATTTCCTCTTTCCAATAAAGTGAGTATACTTGGTGAGTCTGTCGACTACTACAAGAATTTTATCCCTACCATCAGACATAGGTAAACCTTTGATAAAGTCCATTGATATTTCTTCCCATTTCTGATTCGGGATATTTAAAGGATTAAGTAGTCCAGATGTCATAATATTTTCATTTTTATTCCTTTGGCATTTATCACATTTTGCTACATATTTCTGAATATCGTTACTCATTCCCTTCCAAAAGAATGACTGGCGTGCATTAGAGTAGGTTTTAAAGAATCCTACATGTCCGACTAACAATGAATCATGCAACTCCTTAAGAATATTGGCTTTAAAGTTGGAATTTGAATTCAGATAAACTCTTCCCTTATACCATAGAATATCGTTCTTCCATTCAAATTTTCAATTCTCAGGAAGGTTATTGATTATAGCACTTGTTTCTGGATCTTTTGCATATTCACTTCGAATCTTATTAAGCCATTCGAGAACTACAACCAAAACTGCAAGTAATGATGGTTCTTTGTCCTTCCTAGACAGAGCATCAGCTACTACGTTATCTTTCCCCTTCTTATGTAATATATCCATGTCGAAGGTGTTGAAAATTGTAACTAGGTTTGGTCTTCATAATGACATGTAATTGTGACTTTTATAAATGATGAAATAAAGAGAATAAAATTATTTTTGTAAAACTTGCTTCATGGGTTTTATGAGAAAGAGATTTTATTTATTAGATGGCTCCCGTTGAGAGCCTTAGGATTTGTCATCAAAGTCAAAGAGTCAATGTCATGTATGAAGAACCCTTCTTGGGATATAACCATGTATATGAGTCTATAAAATGTCTAGAAAGCCCTCCATCGACAAGCACAAAACCTCCTCTTGATGTCGGCCTCAAGATGCATAAGAAACTCATGTTGGCTCAGCTTATATGGAGACACATTTATTCGTAATGTAATCTCGGCTTAATATGTGGGACAAACTACTGTAAATAGGAGCGAAGGATTTTTCCATTAACACACAGAATAGTTTGATAGACAAAAGACAGAAAAAAATTCAGATCTGTCTCTGAGATTTCGGATGGCAACTACAGTCAGAAGTTCGGTAGTCTTTCTGTGATTTCGGAGGACAAAAGGCAGTAAAGGAAAGTTCAGATGTTCACATCTCTCTATTTTCGGATGGGTATTACAGAGATCAATTCGGATCTCCAAACAGAGATGAACTTGGTTGGAAGGAGCAACAAGGAAGTTAATAAAGGGACAACAAAGAAGTCTAATGAACAGTGGCAGCAAAGGGAATTCAGATCCCTACAGTTCTGTGATAAAGGGAATTCAGATCCCTCTTGAGTACAGTTCGGGTGCCTGGGTTCAGTATAGGATATGAAACTCGGATAGAGAAGGTAGAGACAGCTAGGACATCTCCAGTTTGTTGATGATGACAGTAAGAAGGTCCCACGAGAAGAGATGTAGATGAGATCTCAGTGATGTCAATGTTTGAATGCTCAAAAGATCAAAGAGGAAGAGGAGTCAAGAGAAGAGTCATGTTGGCTCAAGAAAGAGTCATGACGGTTCACAAACTCATGTCGGCTTGCATATATGGGCAAACCACTATAAATACCCATGAAGGGTCAGCGCAAATCACATAAGAAAAATTCGTATTCTCTCTGAAATTTCGGTGGTACAAAAGATCTGAAAACTTGAAGGAACAGAACTTGCATAAAGGAACAGATCATTGGGTTAAGGAGCCGCAGTCAAGGAGGATCGAATCTCAGAGATCTGCAATCAAGAAAAGAGAGATCTCACATGAAGAAACAGATCTGCACCTAGGGTTTGACTGCACCTCGTTTGGGGTTTAGGTGCAGTCATGATCCCGGGTGTATGGAGCAGGAAGATCTTATGAGGATGCAACAATTTGGGCTAGATATATTATCGGATCCTCACGATGACAGTCACAGCAGTACAGTGAAGTGTATACAGTCTCCTAGCACCCTTTGAATATATGTATATCGATGTTCTAATCACTACGAATCATCTTGACAATTATGTGCAGTCACCTATGAATAAAGTCTCGGCATATCCATATAGATACTATATCAGTTATGAACAGAGTCTTGGCTTAAACATGTGATGACTGTGATCACAATCAAATCAAGAAACAGTGACGAGGTTTGTAAATAGCTGCAGTATTGATATACGAAATGGGAGCAACCATGATAGTCACAGTTTCGGCAAAGTAATGATTGCAAGGAGGATGATCTGAAAATGATACATACCATCTCATCTACAGTGAGGTGCAATCACAGGTTATGATCTTGCTTTTGAAGATCATGTTCTCAATAAAGATATAGAGATCACCTCGATGGTAGTAGCCTTGGTGCAGTGTTAATATTATCAATGATAAAGAAGCAGTGAAGATCTCAACGATGCAGCAGTGAAGCAATGATGAAGATCTCAGCAGTAACAGATAAAAGGATTGATGTCTTGGTCTTGGAGAGGCAGAACGTGTCAAGGGTCATGGTCTTGGTATTCATCAAGGGAATCTCTTTAAGAAGAATTTTGCGTGGGTTTTCCTCTCCAACAAGGAGAGGTTTTGGCCCTGGCAGAAAGCTAAACACTTGTGTTCTTGTCTCTTTTTGTTTTTGATAGCAGTTTGATGAAGCTAACATATACATGCTAATAATGAAGTAAACATCAAGCTAAGATAAATTGTATAAACACTTCACAAATTGTTATCATGTAACGAAGAATCAACTCAATTATGCATGCCCTAGATTCTTCAACAGCTAACAGTTTCACTACGCATGCCAAAATCCAAATTTCTTTATTAGCTCGAGGTTTGATAAATACATTTGAGGCTACATTCAGATCCTTGGGAATAGGATTGAATGAGCTAAGTTTGGTTTTAGATTTTGTTTCGAGCCTTTCTCCTAGCAAATTAACAAAATACTATTATTAAAGATTACATGGCAATTTTAAGTTAAATTCCCCTATTCTACACACAAAATAATACTAAAATTGAGGAACCAATTGCTCTGGTAAGTTTTCTTGACTTTCTAGAGGTCAAAATAGAATTTGACCATTGCCCCTGCATCATACTCCCAAGAAACAAACTGTTCATGGGCTCCTGGCCGTGAGTTCCAATTGAACTGCCACTTTTTGGTAGTAATGTAGTTACTAGTAGTCATCCAAGTAGCATCTGCTACTGAATGATTCTTCCACTTGACCAAGTATTCATAACACTCTTTGCCCCTTGTCTTCTTAGGCAATCTTTTGTCTAGGATTTTCTCAGGTTGTAAAGGTTCTGCTGCTGGTAACTGCTTGTGCCACTGAATCTTGCTGGTTTCCACTATCATCTACTTGTTGAGTTGCTCATTTGGCTGATACTTATACAAGTCTGCAGCATTAAAGATTTGAGATATGCCAATCCCTGATGGCAACTCTATCTCGTAGGCATTGTTTGAAAATTTCATGAGAATTCTGCAGGGTCCAATTTTCTTTAGTTTTAGCTTATTATATCTCCTGTAGGAAATTGTTCTTTCCTCAAATGTGCTAAGACTATTTCGCCTATGTCAAATTTCTCCTCTTCTTTTCAGATTTGCTCTGCTTTTGTACTTGAGGTTGCTTTCCTATAGCTTTTGTTTTACCCGCTCATGAATTTCCAGCATAGCTGTAGCAAGGTCCTCTCCTTCAACACTTCTTTGTTCAGCTCGTCCCAAACTCCCAAGCTCATGAACTCCTTTAGGATGCATTCCATATATAATTTGTAATGGACTCTGATCAATACTTTTGTTTGGAGAATCACTATAGGCAAATTCTGCTTGACCAAGCACCTGGTCCCACTGTTTGGGATGCTCTCCAACTAGGCTTCTCAAGATATTCCCCAAGCTTCTATTAACTGCCTCGGTCTGTCCATCAGTATAGGGATGATAAGCTGAGCTAAAACTCAACTCCATTCCAAGCTTCTTCCTTAGAGTTCTCCAAAAATGCCCCAAGAATCTAGTGTCTCTGTTTGAAGCAATGCTCTTGGGCACTCCATGCAGTTTTACCACTTCTTTGAAAAACAAATTAGCAATATGGGTAGCATCACTGGTTTTAAAGCAAGGAATGAAGCGAGCCATTTTTGAAAATCTATCAACCACTACAAAGATGGAATCATTACCCTTTTGTGTTTTTGGCAACCCCAACACAAAGTCCATGCTTACCAAATTGCAAGGCCTGTTTGGAATTGGTAGTGGAGTATACAAGCCCATATTTTGATTCTTTCCTTTTGCATGCTGACAAATTTTGCAGCTGTTCACAAATTTCTGAACATCAGTCCTCATCTCTGGCCAAAAATAAAATGCTTCAGCTGTTCATGGGTCTTATCATACCCAAAATGTCCACTTAAACCTCCACTGTGCTTCTCCTTAATTAAATTCTATCGCATTGAACATTTTGGAATGCGAAGTTGGCTGTTTTTAAACAGTAGTCCATCCTCTAACATGTATTCAAGCCACTTGCTTCTGTCTCTGATTGCTGGGTTTCTGCATGCCTCATAAACTTCCCTGAAATTTGCATCATTTTCATACATTTCCTTCATAAAATCAAAGCCCATTACCTGGATCTGGTTTTCTTGCATTATCGAACTCCTGCTCAAGGCATCTGTAATGCGGTTAGCTTTGCCACTGATATGTTTTAAAACAAAAGTAAGGCTCTGCAAGAATTCTATCCATTTAACATGCTTTTGGCTTAATTTTGGTTGCTGCACTATTTATTGCAAGGCATGATTATCCGCATATAAAATAAATTCCCTTGACATTAAATAATGTTGCCATTTTTTCAATGCTTGAATCACACGTAAAACTCTTTGTCATAGGAAGAGTATTTCCTTCTCGCCTCATTTAATTTCTCACTAAATATGCGATGGGCTTCTCCTCTTGACTCAACACGGCTCTGATTGCTTCACTGCTGGCATCACGCTTTACTTGAAAGGGATTATTGAAATCTGGCAACATTAAGACAAGCTACCTGTAATCTTCCTTTTCAGCAATTGGAATCCTTTCTCAACTTCAGCAGTCCACTGCAATGACTGCTTCTCCTTTTTTATGGTTTCTACAATTGGTGTGCTCATCCAACTAAATTTTCTAATGAACTTCCTATAAAGACTAGCCATCAAGTTTGCACTTGACTAAGTCTCTCCTCATCTCTTCCTGTTGAAGAGCAGCCCACGTTCCCTCCCAATATGACAATCTCTCTCTACCCAAGATACTCTGGCAAATACTTGCCATTCTTCTGAGAGTGAATTCAGGGCCAACCTCACCATTTCTGTAGGCTGAGGTGTTGATCCTACAGCGGCCAATTGATCTCAGACTTCCTGAAGCTTTGATAGGAACGAATCAATGCATTCCCCTTCCTCCATCCTTGCTAATCTTAGCTTCTCCTCCAAGTACATCTTCCATTGCTTGGAAGATCCTTGATATAGCGTAGCCAAGGTATCCCACATCTCTTTGGTTGCCCCTTTGCCAGCAATGTGACATACAATGTGATCCCTCACTCCATCGAGGATCAACCGATTGGCCTTTGCCATCTCAACCTTGTACTTTTTGAGTGGATCTGCATCACCGAGTACAACTACCACACTATCGACATACATCTTGAGATCATGCTCATCCAAAAGGCATGCTATCCTAGCCTTCTAGATCACATAGTTGGATGCTCCATCCAACCGATCTTGATCTCTCAGCCCATTGGCTGCCATCTCTAACAACAAAATGTCGAACTGCCTCCTCTCTCCTCTGTGCTGCTGTTGGGCTGGCCTACGCACTCCCTGTTGGAGTTAGTAGATCTGCTCGTCTCTACTGCTGCTCAACAAATGAGAAATCAAACTCCCTCGCTAGGAATTCTTTAAGGAGGAAATTCCCTCAAATAGTGTTTCTTTCCTTCTTCTGATGTTTTTTTGCCACAACAGCTGTTGCAGAAAACTGCGTCTCACTTCAAGACAGCTCTGCGCTGCTTCTTCTGCCGTTGACAAATCTCGATTTGGAAATCTTACCTCTTTGTCAACTCACTCAGGGAGAGATTTTCCTTGAGAATCTTGCCCTCCTAGTTTGGACTGCACAATCCCTTTAGGGATTCGATCTATTGCCTACGCAACACTTCGATCTCCCTCCTTCTCTTCAACACTGGGCTCTTCCAGTCTACTCTCTTGCTTCACCCGAGCTCTGATACCATGTGAAAATTTGGAAACCCAAATTTCTACGGCAGCTACTGATTAAGTTTCTTCTATTTGTTAAATAACTGAACAAATTATTTACTGTGCTCTACAGTAAATATCGAAACCAATACATTTGCAACCTTCACAACTTAAATAATATGTGGAAACGAGACTCTGAGCAAGAAAGAAATAACACACGCAAGTGACACCATTGTTTTTGGACCAATGTTTCCGGAAAAACCTAATGTAGGAAAACCGGTGTAGCAACCGAGGGTTTGTATTATTATGCAGTAGGTTTTGAATACAATCTTTGGATGCCTTATTGGCTATCCAATACAGAGAATTTGACTGACATAGAGATAAGTGAGATATAGCTCACACTACGATCCAATACTGATCTAGCCACTGAATGGCTAGCCCCTTGCTGCCTCTGCGCAGTTTCTGCGCAATCATTGCGCTGCTCCACGTCACAGCTTCTGGGGACTGTGTCACTCCTTTCACTGATCAATTTGCCTCTGGAACTTCGACGTTCTGCCCTTTCGGTCTCGCACCCTGACTTTTGGCTTTAGAACTTGACTCTCCAACAAATTTCGAATCTCCTCTCAGGCTCTGAGCTGCCTCAGTGTGGCTCTACACTGCCCAACGTGGCTCTGTGCAGCATCTTTTGGATCTCTCTTTGCCTCCTCTGCAATGTGTCCCTGAATCAGGAAAACTTTCCAAACGAAAACTATCTCTG
Organism: Pinus taeda; assembly: GCA_000404065.3. Lineage (NCBI taxonomy): Eukaryota > Viridiplantae > Streptophyta > Pinopsida > Pinales > Pinaceae > Pinus > Pinus taeda. Next base: position 313,583 of record APFE031272028.1, on the reverse strand, counting down.
CCTCTCACTGCAAGAAATCACCTCGATCACTTCTCGACAACTGTTGCGCTGTTCTCTTCAGAAATCGATCTCTTGATCTCTCACTCGATGTACTTTCCAAATGCCCATCAAGCCTCTTCTTATAATCTTGTCGTTGAGTAACCAACGGCCCATATTAGATTCTAATCAATGGCTTAGATCATTTTGGCTTAATCCTCGTCTTCTTCTAGAAGTTTCACCCCTAGTTTAATTAATACCCTTTAATTATTTTAATTTCCTAAGTTTAGACTTAGGCATCCATTAAAAATAATTAATTATTTTAATAAAACCTTCTCCGGGTGGGATTTCCCAAAACAATTTCTGGGTATTTTGGAATACATGTGTCCTAGCCTCCCCGCAAATTTTGAGGCTTAGAGCACATCCGATGCTACCAGAACTCAACAAACCGCAGGTTTGACTGAGGCACATTGATTGAGAATTGCAGGTGATGTTGACTTTGATTTGATCGAGTCTTGATTGAGGAAGGAAGACCAAATATTCTCTGAGTTGACCAAATATTTTCTCTCTGCGTTGATCGAAATTTGCACTGCTTTCTGGGCATTGACTGCAGGGTTGAGTATTGACTTTGACCAAACTTTTCTATGGAAGTTGCAAGCCAAAATTCGACCCTTTGACCAGACTGTTGAGTGGTAACAAAGTTGACTATTTATCTCTCATTTGACTTGGTTTGACTCTCATTATCTTGGGAAGTCAGTGTTTGACTTTGACTGTTTTATGGATGTACTATTGGACTATGTATCTCATGTTGAACATTGAATTACTAAGAAGAAGAAGAAGAATTGATTTTTGGGTTTTGCCCTTTGTGGGGTTTTGCCCTGGTCTTTGACCTAAATCTTTGTGTCTCATTGTGCTTGACCTTCTTCTATTGTGCATTTACTATTTACTGTTCTATCTACAATTGTTTAATTGTACTGGCGTGAAAGAAATTGAATGAAATTGTTTTAAGTGATTATAACAGCATAGAACACTGAAAAAATTAACAAGAAATACTTTAGGCTTGCAAATTTAAGCATAATTTGCCTCATTGTCTTCAACTTGCTGCAAAAATTCCTTTCTACTCATCAGCAAGACTTTTGGATCACTATTCCCTGCCGCACCTTCCTCTTGCATTGGTACCGATTTATGATTTATGCCATCCTTCTGAAACTTGTAAGTATTTTTCTTCCCATTATGTGCAACACTTCTGTCAAACTGCCAAGGTCTGCCAATAGAATGTGGCAATCATCCATTGGCATTTTATCACAAAGAATTTTATCCTTGTGGCTGCCTATTTGCATCTCCACTTCAGACTGTTCGTTCACCAACAATTGATGGCCTTTTTGAAACCAATACACCTTATAGGGTGTCGGGTGTTTAGTCTTCTTCAAGTTCAACTTTTCTACCACCTTTGTGGACACCAAGTTATCTGTACTTCCATTGTCAATTACCACCTTGCAACACTTCCCTGTGAACTTGCAAACAGTCTTAAACCAGGGTTTTCTTTGAGCTGGTTCAACAACTTCCTTCTTGGGCCTTAACAAATTTTTCTTCAACAATAAAGACTCGCCTGTCTCAAGTACTTTCTCTGCTTCCTGTACCTCTTCTCTTTCTTCTGCTTGTGTAACAATGACATTCCTTTGGTCTGTTCTTGCATTTTCTGGGCACTCAAATGACCTATGTTCTATCTTGCCACATATGTAGCATCTGTACTCTCTTCCTCTGCCTCTACTTCTTCCTCTAGAAGAACCTCTTCTACCTCTGGAATCACTCCCTGATGATTCTTGTTGATTCAAGCTACTAGCTCCATCTCTTTGTTCTGTAGATCTTCCTCTAGCAGAAATTTTCCCTCTGCCAGACAACTTCCTTGCAAGTTTCTCTTCAGCTTTCAACACAAGCTGATATGCATCCTATAGTTTTAGGTGACAACACACTGATTTCATTCTGTATATCCAATCCGAGGCCGTTTATATACCTGGTTGTCTTCTCTGTAGTGTCCTCCACATATCCTGCCCTGATATTTACTTTATAGAGCTCCTCAGTGTACTCCCTTACAGGCATCAATCTCTGTCTAAGATTCTGCATCTGTTTAAAAAAAGAAAGATGGTAATCCTTCAGCAGGAATTTTCCTCAGAGTTTTCCAACCATTCGATCTTAGCTTTCTTATTTTCTGTTTGTTTTTCCTTGTCCTTTCAGCCTGCACACCATCCCACCATAAAGCTGCATGCACTTTTAGTCCAGTAACAACAAACTTTACCTTCGTTTCATCTTCCATATCCTCATATTCAAAGAACTTGTACATATCATTGATCCAGTTCACGAGTTCTTCAGGGTTCATGCTATCACTGTAAGCCGGAACCTCTGGCTTGGGCCTGGATGTAGATACAAGAACTGCTCTTAATATTTTAACATCAATTGTCTCTTCAGCTGTTGCTTCTTCTTCTGGAGCACTTAATCTCGAGCTTCAGGTCCCTTTGTCTGTCAGCTTCCATGGCATCCAATCTTGCCTCCAAACGCTGCATTGCTGCTATCACTTAGGCGTTTGCTACAGGCCTTCTTACTTTTTGGCTTCCTCTTCCAACTTTGTGAGCCTTGATTTGTTCCTGGAGCAGATGTTGGATTTGCTCTGATACCACTGATGATGCAGGGCTGCTGGGACTTTCTTGTAAACTATATATATATATCGCACAGTAAATCTGTATTCTGGTTTGGAAAGAGATGCGGGAGAAAATCCCTTATAACTGAACTTAGTATAAATTCTAGCCTTGCCACTGTTAAACCAACTTACATGACCAAGCTGAGAGTTAATATGGCAGAGGCCAGACTAAACCAAGGGCATATCTCGTTGGTCCCCCTTCAAAGTCAGGGGTTGGGCTTCAATGCTGGTCCCTTTCCTTTATTTTCTGCAACTGGCGCAACTACACCTAGGCCCGACCAGTGCTAGCTGGGTCTCACTTCGAGGTCGGAAGTTTGGTTCACATAGAAGATTTGCGTTAGGAGGTCGGGTAGCTGGTCCTGACTAACAAACTGGACTATGGAAAATCGGGACAGAATTGTTCTCGGCTATTGATGGATTTAAAAAAAACTGAGTCTTGTGCTGTTGCAAATACTTCTCTATTCAATCTTAGACAGAGAAGGAACTCAAATCAACGACTGCTCTGTTGATTTCAAAACTAAAGGAAGACCTCTGTTGCAAATCTTTGATCGAACTTCGTCACATCCATTAAAAAATGATTCAACAAAATTACAGGAATTCTATGCGCAGGACGGATATTTCACACAGGGGATATATGGGTTTATCCACGCACAGCCGCACTACCAGTTTGATTATGCACACCAAAATCCAACTTTCTTTATTACCTCGAGGTCTCATAAATACATTTGAGCCTACATCCAGATCCTTGAGAATAGGATCGGATGAGCTAATTTTGGTTTTAGATCTGGCTTTGAGCCTTTCTCCTAACAAATTAACAAAATACTATTATAAAGATTACATGGCAATTTTAAATTAAATTCCCCTATTCTACACACAACAGGATACTAAAATTGAGGAACCAACTTCTCTAGTAAATTCTTTTGGCCTTCTAGAGGTCAAAATTGAATTTGACCGATGCCCTTGCATCACATGACACATTCAAATAATTGATTATGAGTATGTGATATGGAGATTTACATTTTTGAGAAGGCAGTCGTTACTTGAGCATGCTGGAATCATGCATCTCCCAAGTCATGCTGGAATGCAAATCAACAGAGGAAGGCATACTGTGCATTTGAAGTCTTGAGCCTCAGTAACCTAAAATTGAAAACTAGGGGTCAACCGTCAAAGCAATCTTTTCCTTGCAGATTATTGAGTCTGCAGCAGGAAACAAATTCTTTGTGAAGTTTAGGCATTAGATTACTTGTGGTATGTCAGGTTTGTCCAATTATGGTTTGATTATTAATGGGGCAATTAGTTGCATGTAAGGAGCATCTAATGAAAATCAGAACTGCATTAAACTATGAAATAATTACATGGGACAGGATGTCCATTCGGGTTAGCATTTTTGTGCATGTCAGATTGCAACAATACAACATACTTTTACTGTCTAGCAATTTTGGATGATATTGAAAACATCAATATACTAGTTGGAAATGCAACAGAATGAAATTGGAGGTGCAAATGTCTTCAGTTATAGAGTAGTAGCTCTTCCATATTGCCAGAAATGTTTTTGAATGATATTCTAAGGGATCCTCGGACGTTTATTGAAGACATATCTGCAAGAGGTACATACAACATTGCTAATAGAGATGCATTCAATACATGATGTCAGATGTTCATAAAAAACTGTTTTGTTATCGTATATTGATAGCAATGAAAGGCTGCTAAACAGCAAAACAACTCTGATGTTAACATAGCAATTCCAAATAATTGATTATGAGTATGTGATATGGAGATTGTTATTTTTGAGAAGGCAATCTTTACTTGAGCATGCCAGAATCATGCACCTCCCAGGTCGTGCTGGAATTTAAATCAACAAAGGAAGGCATACTGTTCATCTGGAGTCTTGAGCCTCAGTAACCTAAAATTGAAAACTAGTAGTCAACCATCAAAGTAATCTTTTCATTGCACCTTTTTGAGAAGGGTTAAGTGTTTTCATATGACAAAACCACACTTTGTTTAACTGCAAATTTATACGGATTGTTCATTCAGCATTGATCAGTCTTTTTTCTAACTAATGGTAGGCAGCCGATAATCTGATTTCAGCTTATAGTTGATCAGATTATCAGCTCCCTACCATTAATTTGGTAAATGTTAACAGAACTATGGCTATGCATAGCTACCAATATTACTACTAGTAATGAATCATGATTCTTTGGTTGAAATGTTGTACCCACATGACTGTTGTGTAGCTTCAATACCTCAGCTTCAAAGGTTTGCATGTCTCTCTAAAATTTATGTTGTTTATATTGCCTTCTAAAACTGTATGGGGTTGTGCTGAATCTGTTTTGCTAAGTATGGAATTCCTTGTCAGGCTTGCTGGTGCCACTTGGAGTCTATATCTGAGCCACTTCTGTGTGTTTTGCATCTTGATTCCCTAACAGCATACACGCCATCTGGTAAGCTGCATACACTTGTAACCTTTTGATTTTCAAGAAACTTTGGCGGTTAACCAGGATATATTGCTGTTGGAGTCTGCCAGTTTTAAATTACATGGATGGATCTCTTAATATTCAATTTTTACATAAAATGCAAAGGGAAGTATCACCACTGACAATGGGCTTATTTTCTTTGTATGAACATGCATGGCTGGAACTCATTTGTGCAATTATATTATTATTTACAGTAAAACTGGGCAGGTTATTGATGATGAAATGGACTCATAAGTAGAGAAAACTCATTGTATTTGTGAACCTTTGCATAATGATGGATATGGAATCATAACTGAGTTAGTGATTCCCCGATTAGGTATGTTCACTGGAATATCCCATGGGGAAAAACTGCCCTTAGGTGTGCAAAGAACACATGACAAGATTTACATTCTAACTAGTATGACAGTATTTTTTTTATTAATTTTTGCAAATATAGATAATATTGAATACAATAAACAGTGTAGCTAGCATTTAATTCCACTAACAACTCATGTACATGAAACCAATCCAGCAATACATCCAAATTTCATACTACAGTTTTAGAAACCCAGCAATTGCTAAATTATCAGCAAACCCTGTTAAAATGTGTAACTAGGTCCAGTCTTCATAATGCCTATTATAATCATGATTTTATGTATTTGATGAAGAGAGAAAAATAAATTTTATTATTGTTATTTTGAAGCATGGGTTTCATGCTCAAAATTATTTTATTTATAGGTCAAGCCTCCATTGAGTGCTTGTAGGTTTTGTCATTAAGTCAAGAAGTTTATCGAGTGATTGTTATACATGTAAGACCCCATTGGGCATCTTGTATTATGTAAGATAAATTTATTTGAGTTATAAAAGACCCTCCAAGACAGGTCAACCTTGCTGCATCAAGTCGGCCTGCAAGGAAGAACAAGTTGGCCTACAAAGTGACAAGTCAGCCTATTAGGGCTCCCTAGAAGCCTATATATAAGATGGAAGTCGACCACATTTTAGGACATACATTCAGCACAAAAGAAGTTCGATATAGCACAAGAAAGGCAAGCAAAGAAGAGTAGCAAGCAAAGGAAGGAAAAGAAAGAATTTAAGGACTGTTTTGGGGCACCTTCTTCTCACACATGCGAATAGGGCATCTTCTGCAGCAGCATAGACCAAAATTGTAGTCAACATAAAAGGACGAAATCAGGTAGCAAAAGCATCAAGTCTAGAAGCCGAAATTCTAAGGAGAAAGAAGCAACTCAAGCGAAGAAGAGAGAAGGACAAAATCACCATCTTTTCCCACACTCGCAAAAGCTAGGGTTTCTGCAATAACCGAAATTGCAGTCAGGATTGTGGGTCCGAGAGTTTTGGTCGAAGGAGAAAGTTGCAGCAATTAGAAGGCAAGTTTGACTAGTGTTGACTTAGTGGAAGAGGGATTCAGAAGAGGCATGACTTGGTCTTGGAGGGGTCTTTGTCAAGGGTCATAGGTCTTGGAGTTCCTCATCTGAACATTCTATAAGAAGAGAAGAATTCTTGTGGGGTTTCCTCTTAAGAGAAGAGGTTTTGGCCGTGCTACTGCTCAAACTAGCAGGGGACCTAAAGGGGATCCCTAAAGGGAAAATGCTAGACCAAGGGCAACTAATGGAGACTTAGCCCACTGTCACCTTAGCTAAGGCTCACTACTATTTATGGACTTTCACTGATGGGAGGAGACCCAGAATGTTAAGGAGTCACTAATGAAGGATAAATCAATAAGTGGATATGGAGTGACCCAAATAATCCATTTCCAAAGGTGTTGAAGAATAGAGCTTGCTTGCTCTCCAAGCAAGGTACAACGTCTTCGAGGAGAAGGATGGATGATTTGAGGGTTAGGTTTAGGGAATATGACTTGTGAAAGAGTTTCCCAATCCTTGAAATCCTTGATGAGATTGGCACCCCAAATGGTTCTTGAAGAATTATCTTTCAAAGGAATGGGACCACATAGGACCAAGTGGAACCAGCCTAGGTTAGGAGGAAAGGGTTTAGCAAACAATGATGTTCTTAACCTAGACAAGGAGGGGAAAAGGATCAAAGAAGGAATTTCCACTTGAAGGTGTTGAATTGATCTTATGAGACATTAGCCTTGGGGATACTAGGGGAAAGTTTGATCTCGGAGCTAGGGCTTGGCTTTTCTCACAACTCCACCATCGGAATGGCTTCAAAATTGGAGGAGGCCTTGAGGAGACACCAGCGCAGGAGAGGCTAAGAGATCAAATTTTTTGGAGGGATATTTTGTTGGGAAAATGATGCCCTAGGTGACCCAATTTGGCTAGACCTAGGAAAAGGTGAAAAATAGTTGATTTTAGGTGACCACCTCTTGGTAGATCAATGTCATAGTCTTGGGAGAATGGAGTCTATGATAAATATGAATGAGGACCTTTGGTTCTTAGTCAAGGAGGCAACAAGACTACTTCGCTAGCCTTTTAGGTCAAAAAGCAATCTTGCAACTTTTATACATTGATATGGAAAAGGTGATGGCTTATCAAGATAAATTCGTTGATAGAATTATCCCTAAGAGATTTCATTCAAATCACATGGCCCATACATTGAGAGATGCTATATAGACTCTAGAGACAAAATTCCATAATTTAAGTAGTAAATGCATGCAACAATTAGCCCTAAAAATAGCGAAAATCCCAATCCAATGTATATGATGACAAAGTAAAACAAGAATAACATTATAAACATGTAATAGAACATATCCAACCATCCACAATTTGACAATAGAGAAGCTCCAAGATAAGATAAACCAAATGCACACATCAGAGTTCATCCATAACAAGTGTGAAATTCTCAAGAGAGAGAAGAGATCCAATCCAAAGTCATGATGAGAAAATGAACTCATCTCACTTGTATTTATACGCTAATGAGGAATTCGAATTAGCCTCCTTGGCCTACATAAGCCCAAAAATAAAATGATGTTCTAATAATCTACCTTTTGGTGACAAGCCCACCAAACTAGCTCACAATGAAAGAGTATGCCTCTTAAAGGGTCAAATGATGAATGACACATGTTGTAGGGCCCTCTCAGAAGCCTGATGAGGTCCATGGGTGCCATAATGAAGAATAGGACCCTCAAAGGTGATGGACAAGGGGTGCCCTTTGTTCTCCAAACAATAAACCTGTGGTGCTCCTAATGGGTGTGGGGGGCACAATAATAACCTCATGGGTCTCCAAATGAGTCGAAGATGCCTGTAGATCATCTGCAAGGGCTTTGATGATGGTGTAGGGGATGCTACATCATCCTACAAGTCTTGGGTCAACTGCCAAGTGCATGGTACATCTGTCAGGCCGACTAGGAAAAGGTGAACCAGGTGCATCTTCCTCGTCCAATGGGAGTATCTCGAGCATCTCTGACTATCCGTAGGAATGCATGGAGTGTTTTCTATTGTTGTGGAGAACCATGGCTTTCAACACACACCCTACATGTGCCAATGTAGCCCTCTGGAGGATTAGGACCTCGTATAAGGAGACCAAACCCAAGATGGAGACTATATGTAATCCTTCATAAGATCCAATGCGTCCCCTAGCCTTCCAGTACAACAAGTCATTAGAGAAATCGAGTAAATGAGCTTACCAACCATGGACCACAAGTGGGGACTTCATAATGGCCTGCCCTTCCATAATGGGCTTCGGGATGTGCCATTGTCTCCTAACTCCAAATGGTGCTAACCAAGTATCCTATTAGGTGGTTTCTACTTCTAAAGGTGATAATATGTTCAAGGTACATCCTTCAAAAGGTGGTGGCATGTGACAGATAGGTGAATGAAGTAGGGGACGAGAAGGGGCAACCCTGGGCCACATGTTGGGGTACAAGGGTAGCTAATTAAAGGGAAGCTCACACTTGGGTTTATAATGTATAGGAGGGAGCAATCGTGGTACATGAGGTGCCCTAGCCTTGATTTTTCCACCCTTCTTTATATACCTTTTGTTTTTTTATGATTTTCTTTGATTAACTGCTCAGGGTTCAAGGGGTAAGAGCATGATGGATAAGATATAGAAGTGAATACCCCCTTTTAAGGTAGGGTGGTTCATTGCCCACCAGGGGTTGGGATAATTGTGGGTTCCTACATGATGAAGAAGGCTCATTGAACCTGAAGGAACCAGGGTGATGGCCATGATCATGGGGTAGAGCTCATGTGTTGGCTTTTGCCCACGTGCTAAGTGTGTTTGTCCCGACCATCTTTTGCATTTTGTGGTACATTTTTTTGTTGAATGTGGCCAAATATGCTTTTGTCTTTCTTTTTTTTAGCTGCATCAACCTCCGGGGCATTATTCTAGGCTTGGCCCAAGGTGTGGGCAAGGGGAAGGGGTGAGCCAACCCTATGTGGACTTAGTGGAGGAATGTGGTCCCAGGTGGGAGAAATGATGAATGAGTGGAAAGGGGATAATATAAGTGGATAAGGGAGTGGGACCACACAACCAAAATCGAGGTTTTTTGTGAAATACTATCACTAACACCAAATGGTTAGTAAAAGAGATCCCACGGGACTAGAATTCGAGGTTAACATCCAAAAGGGGTCTAGGGGACAAGAGCACAAACCTAGCCCATTCTTTCCTCTGAATCCCCCCATTAATCCATGCCCATAAGTGTCAATGATAAGCAAACTAGAAAACTCAATTACCAAATAAAAAGGCATACCTTTAGGTTCGGGAGGCCCACCTTCAGACATACGATCATGGAAAATGGGTGAGGGACCACATGGCTGCGTCAGGTGGTGGAGCAATGGCACAATGAGCTAGCTGGTGGTTGCAAGCGGCTACTGGCTGCCGATTGAGGACCATCTTGGAGAAAAAAATTCTCCTAGGGATATCTCCCAAAAAATGGTGGGTAACAAGCCCTGGCTTACAACCTACATTTTGTGTCCTCTTGCCTCATTGTTCTTCATTGTTTGGTAGTTGTTTGATGATTAAAGAACTCTATAATAATCAAGTAAAGAATAGCTAATTACACGTACATCAAAGTAAGTAAAAGAACATCACAAGCTTTTATCAAAGTAAGAGAAATCACCTAATTTAGCTGCCACTAGATTTCTCAACATGCTATCAGAGCTAAGGTGACTACAATGAGGAAAGGCAGCTTGAAGAAGGATACACAAGGGCCAAGCACAAGGAGATCATCAAAGAGAACTAAGAAGCATCAAGGACATCAAATTATCAAAAGCATTAAGGAGGAGTATCCATCACATCACAAGGACTCATCGTCACAACTTGCAGTATAAGATGAAGACCTCAAAGACCCTACCTCATTCTTGGGAAGCTTACGCATTCTACAATCATCATCTAAAGGAAGCAAGAAGAGCACTTCATCATCATAGGGATCAAGGAAACAAGGCAATCTCCCTCCTTTGAAGAAGGAAGACATCATCATCAAAGAGGACATCAAGTTGAAGATATCATTATCAAGGAGCATCTTCAATTGAGAAGTAAGTATTCTATATTTCTATATCTCAATCTACAAACCAAATGACTTCATTCTGCAAGGAAAACAATAAATTGGTTGGGACCTCAAACTACCTTGCATGGAAGAAGAGAATTGTTTTAATTCTTATGGAGAATGAAGTTATTGAATATGTAAAGGGCTCCATCACCAAACCATCTCAAGAGCAAGATCAAGCACTATGATCTATCAAAGTACATGAAAGGGGAGAGGGGCCCAAAGGATCCTCATAGAGTCAATCAAGGATTCTCTCATCCCTTATGTTGCAAAGTTGAAGACATGAAAGGAGCGTTGAAGAAATTGTAACTAGGTTCGGTTTTCATAAATGTAATTATGATCTTTCTACTTGTAAAAGAAAAGAAGCATTATTTTTGTAAATTGTAAAAAGTGAGTTTCTTGCTCATTACATAGGTCTAGCACATGTTGAAGTACTATAGGAAAGTCAAAGAGTCAAAGTAAATGTTGAAGACCCTTAAGGGCATGTTACACCATGTATATTTATGTTTTAGAGTCCAAAAAAGACCTCCAAGCAAAGTCACAAGCCTCCTCCATATGTCGGCCTCATAAAAAGGACTACTTCGAAATTCCAAGGACAAGTCGGCCTAAAGTGATCAAGTCGGCCCAAAAGAGGAGGACAAACTCCTATATATATAGCCATTCGTCCTCATCTAAGGAGCAACAAGTCACCTCTGAAATCAACGAGGAAGAAGGACGAGTAAAGGTTATGAAACGAACAAAAAAAAGTGTCTCTATTGCAGCGAAGAAGGAAGGATTAAAGGCCGAGTTCTCACGACATATTTCAGACCTTATTACAGTCACACGTGCGAAGAAAGGGAGGCTCATTCTGCTGTCATAACTGACCTCCTAGTATAGTCATTCGAAGAGGCTCGGGTGGGCTAGAAAAGGGTGCCAATTAGGCCTCTTACTCAAGCGAAGAAGATGGCTACCCAAGCAAAAATAAGAGAACATACAACGCTGCAATTCTTGAAGGCATCCTCCACGTGTGCGAAGGAAAAGGAAGACATACTACTGTTCCTCCAAATCTGCAATCACAATGAAGAAAAGAGAGCTCGGTTGGGTTAGTAATAAGGTATTCTCCTTGATTGAGGAAGGCTTCATCTCAAGCGAGGGAAGAGAAGACGAAGGTCCCTTCTAGGGCATACTATCTAGGGTTGCTGCAGTAAAGCTATTAGTTGTTGGAATGAGGACAAAGAGCTAAGGAAGTAATCTCAGAAGGAAGGGCTTGACTTGTGCTTGGAATATCTTCTTATCAAGGGTCTAGGGTTTGGCATTTGTCAATTGAAGCTTCAATAAGAGAAATTTGCGGAAGAGTTTTCCTCTCTAGGAAAGAGGTGTTCTGCCCTGGCAAAGAGCCAACATCTTGTGTTCTTGTCTCTTGTATTTTGGTAACTGTTTGATGAAGTAAGAAAACACACACTAATAATAATAAGAGAATATTGTGGTAATAAGAAAAGTAAAAAGTACTTCTCAGATGCCCTAGATTCTTCAACAAAGAGATCTATGAAAAATTGGTGGAGTTGTTTTCTGTGAGCATTGCAAGTGAAATCATATCTTTGAGAATCGAACTTACAAGATGAAAATCTCAAGGGAAGAAGGGATAACTTCGTACTTTGTGAAGGTATCTGAATTTAAGATCAATTACAAGAACATGGAGAAGTAATGTCTGATCGTGAGATGACCACCATTGTGCTCAATGCACTACCTGATGAATGGGGCAACTTCGTGTCAAACATTTATGGGAGAAAGGAAACCACTCCATTCAGTGATATGTGGTCATTATGCAAGATTGAAGAATCTATATTAAAAGCGAAGAATGATGTTGGATCAATTGAACAAACAAAAGCATATGCAACATTGACACAGAACAATTTTTTTCTGCGAAATTTGAGCCGTGAAGAAATTTCACAAGAAAATTGATATGTCACAGATCCAATGCTATGAGTGTAATTAATATGGGCATTTCAAAAGGAATTGTCCTAAACTCAAGGACAACAAAAAGAGAAAGGAGAGAAATGAAGCCGAGATCACTGAAGAAGTAGAAGAACCTAAAAATAAGAAGTCAAAGAAGGAGGAAGTAAAAGATCTTTGTTATGACTAAGTAACCTCCTTCACTTGGTTTATTTCAACATATAGAAGTTAGCAATCATGATGGAAGGCATAACAAGTATGATAGGATGCATTGTAATAAGAAATGGAGATGACATCATTATAGAGGCATGGAAGGATAACTGAGGTAAAAGTCTACATGGTTGAAGCAATCATCATGAGAAAAAAGAGAAGTAGCTCATGACATCTTCATTAAAAGCATATTAGGATAACCAAAGTAGCAATCTATATGGTTGGAGAAATTCATCTAGCAAGATAGAAGATAAAGAGATCATCATACATCATCATCAGTAGGAAGACGCATTTGTAGAATGAGAATCATCAATATCCTGTTGAAGTTTCTAAGTCTAACAATTAGAAACCCTCCATGTACTTTCTGATTTATTCCTTCCTACTTGTTCTGATTAATTAACAAGTTATTTACCATCTAAACATTGAAAATAAACACAAGTACATGCTCAACACATTATAGATCATCAATTGAAGGAAACAGAAACAAGCACACAAATGACACTGTTATTTTTGGACTAATGTCCCCGGAAAAACCCAATGTGGGAAAACCGGTGTAGCTATCTGAGCGTTTGATTTATTAAGCAGTTTCAGAATACAATCTGGGTACCAAATTCGGCTCACCCAACATAGAAAAATCTCGGCAGTAGTGCCTCTCCTTCGGAGGCAGATGCTCTGGCTGAAACCCCGGATAAACACTCCGATAGCTCCTTAGCTCCAATCTGCCCCACGAAAAACCCCAGCGTTAGCCTCTTCTGCCCTCTGCATCGACGTTCCCGGTAGTTCTGGCTATTCCCGGTAGTTCCGGCTGTTCTCGATAGTTTCAGCTTCTGCCCTTTGCGTCAACTTTCCCTGTTGTTTCGGCAGTTCCCAAAAGTTCTGGCTGATCCCGACAATTCCGGCTTCTGCCCTCTGCGTCAGCTTTCTCGGCAGTTCCCGACAGTTCCAGTTGTTCTCGACAGTTCTGGCTTCTGCCCTCTGCGTCAGCTTTCTCGGCAGTTCCGGTTGTTTCCGACAGTTCTAGCTTCTACCCTCTGCGTCAGCTTTCCCGGCTGTTCCGACAGTCCCCGACAGTTCTGGCTGTTCCTGACAGTTCAGACTTCTGCCCTTTGTGTCAACTTTCCCGGCTGTTCCGCTGATCCTCCTGGCACTATCTCTGCCTCTCTACTTCTGTATTCATTGCCTTTCAGCTGCAACTCCAGATCACTCTCTCAACTTTCTCAGCAAACCCAACCCCAGAAAGTTGAAATCTTGATCTCTCTTGGTGTGTTCTCCAAGTGACCCTCAAGCCTCCTCTTATACTTTTCTCGTTGACAAATCAACGGTGGAGATTAAGTCCCTAATCAACGACTAAGATGAGAGCTAGCTTGATCCATGACTTTTGGACTATTCTAACATAGTTTTATATTAATTCACATTAATATTTTAATTTCCCTAAGTTTAGACTTAGGGACTCCCTTAAAAATATTAGTTATTTTAATATCTTCCAAACTATTTAGAATCTGCCCAAACCCTTTCTGGGTATTGGAGATCTAATGTGCCTCAACCTCTCCACCAAATTTCGTGGCTAGAGCACATCCGATGCTACCCCAAATCAATAGATCCTCCATTGGAATCTTCATTAGAAGGTTCACCTTTACATAAAAGAAGTAAGTGTCTCGCAAAATGTCTACATTCCACCTTGTGTGGGATCCACTGGTTAGAAGGATGAAGGTATGGTGACTAAGATATGCAGCATGTCAAGTTGGTTGAAGTATTCTCATCTTCAAGCAAGGAAAAGACGCCACCAAGGGAAGTCTAGATGATCAAAAGAAGGAAGAGGTATGTATATATTTGATAGGTAAAGTCATGTCATCGTATGATCACTGGTAGAATGCATAAAATGCTCTATTTCATGAGCATGATGAAAGAAGAAGAAACTCTTCCATTAGAATGATGCATAAAGGCATAGAGACAATGTTCCTAAAACTCTTCTACATATCGACAAGATGAAATCAACATAATATGACTTCATGAAGAAAAATGAGGTGGTTAGAAATCATGGTTCCTATGATAAAGGAGCTATCTATAGAAGATCTTAAGGAAGCAATATGTGAAGAAGGGTGAAATAAGAGTTTGTGAAAAGATGCATCTACTGTCAAAGACAAGTGATCAACATCTAATACCTAAAAGGATTAGCTATGACATCTCCATGGAGAAAGATATGAAGACCCTGATATGTTGAAAGAAGAAAATTGGTAATGTTTGTCTTAGAGATGGATTCATACAATACGAAAGGATGTTGATACAGGAAGCGGATGTCATAACGAAAGGCCATCATAAAAAGGTAACTTTGATTTGATGTTCATTTTTGGTTCTTGAAAAGTTTTGGTTCGGTTGAAACAAGACTAACGAAAGAGGGTTGTAGAAGTCACCTACAATTAGAACTCATGAGATTGGAATGAAGATCTTAAAAGAATGATGAAGGATAGCCATATGTGGACTAGAAGATCACTTTCCAATGAAGATAAGGATGACATGGCTGCTGGTTCAACACTCTGTTTTGTTGAAGAGAAGTGATGAAGAAGATGGTCGATGCCCTACAAGAAGAAGGCTCCATGACGAAGAAGTTGAAGTTCATGACCTGATGCTGAAAGGAGGAGCCCTACATGCAACTGATAGTACCATGATCTCCACCGAAGAGAGCTGCTATTGGTAACAAGTCCCTTGTTAAGAGGGAGCTTGGGTATATTCCTTTTATCGGAATGAGCAAATCCTCTCTGGTTAAGAGGGAGAGATAGACACATCATTCTTGTCTTCATGTTATGAAGACAAAACGGAGGATTGGGTAAGCATATGAGATTGATTCTAATACTTTTTGAGGATGAGGTAGGGCATCCAATAGGCAAGAGTAGTCGAAGAGGAAATTCCACGAGGATGTGTTAATCCAAGATGGGAATAGTCCTAGAAGGACATACCTTGTGAACATCCAGATGGGGTATGTGCCTTGAGAGACAATGATGAAGGTGTCTATAAATCATTGTCTCCCCAAGATTGTGCTCTATTCTTCTGGAGAGATAAAGCTGTTAGTCAAGGCCTTGCTATATGAAAATGTTGGTTGATATGATGAGATGCACTGATATAAGTTCAATAAATAGCTTATGAGATGGTATACCAATCCAACTCTTCTTATGAGAATTCTTCAGTATGAGAATGTTCAAGTACCTTGTATGGATTATGAATACCTCCCTAGTTAAGAGGGAGCGTTGAAATGTGTAACTAGGTTTGGTCTTCATAATGTCTATTGTAATCATGATTTTATGTATTTGATGAAAAGAAAAAAAGAAATTTTATTATTGTTATTTTGAAGAATGGGTTCCATGCTCAAAATTATTTTATTTATAGGTCAAGCACCGATTGACTGCTTCTAGGTTTTTGCATTAAGTCAAGAAGTCTATTGAGTCATTGTTATATATGTAAGACCCTGTTGGGCATCTTGTATTATTTAAGATAAATTTATTTGAGTCATAAAAGACCTTCCAAGACAAGTCAACCTTGCCGCCTCAAGTCGACCTTCAAGGAAGAACAATTAGGGCTCCCTAGATGCCTATATATAAGATGGAAATCGACCACATTTGAGGACATACATTCAACACAAAAGAAGTTCGATATAACACAAGAAAGGCAAGCAAAGAAGAGGAGGAAACAAAGGCTTTTAGCCTGACCTTGCAACCAACCTCAGTAATTGCTGCCTCTGTCCAACCAAATAGACCTTGTTTGCCACAATTCATGCCATAGACCTGCACAGAGGTGATCCCAGATCAATCACCAGTCTCAATATGTTGCTAGAGAACCCCTTGGAGAAGGATCCAGGGGTGATGCCCCTGCTCTTAAATTCGCCCATGTTGCCCCAAACAGGCCCTCACTGTCGAGACCGGATCTCAGAGGGTTTAGCGGCTGCAATAGACGGATTCACAACTCTCAACAAACTCTGAATTGACACTAAGTGTGAGCCGTTGCCATCAGGGATCCTTCTGAGGTAGTTGTTGTCGCAATAAGGGTTTATCCTAGACTTATGTTGAAAATTGGCAGCTCAGGGATGAATTTCATTAAATAAAATCTCATGAATTTCATTAAATAAAATCTCATTTCTGACAATTTTGGACCAACTTTCTAAACATATAAATTCATGTCTAGCATCTCAAGTACGAACTTCCAAAAATAGTAAATCATCTTGCATTAATTGGTAATCAAGTATAGTTGAAGGAAAATCACTTAACTTATCATTAATCAATCCTAATATTTCAATCTTGACTTAATCATCAATATTATTAATATTATTATTATTATCCTTTATGATACTATGATATTGTTATTAAAAGGAATTACAAGTCACTTTACCTTCATCACCTCAATCACTTCACACCTCTCTCCTTGATGACTCACATGGCACTACATAAGTCTCTCTCTCTCTTAATGATTTGTTACACTCTCTCTTATACACATTAAAGGCATGGCATATTCCTCTTACACTCATCAAAGGCCTGTCATAAAAGATTCCTCTTACGCTCTCTTTAGTGCATATGTTACATTCTCCTTAGGTAAGGCATGCATTCCTCTCTTAATGTTATAAGTTACTGAGGCATGCATACCTCTTCTTAATGGCATAAGTTACTAAGGCACGGATGCCTCTCCTTAATGGCATAAGTTACTAAGGCATGCATTTATCTCCTTAATGGCATGAGTTACAGTCCCCTAAATGGCATATGTTACTCTTTCTCAAGGCATGTGTATTGCTGCTCGTGTATGACAAGAATTCGTTACTCCTCCTATATATGTGTCTCATGTCTTCTCACCTAACTACTACTACTTGTGCATTGTGAAAGAAGAATTTGAACTTGAGAGAGAGAGAGTTGGAGAGACTTAAAGAAGATTGTGAGAGAGAGAGACTTGGAGAGTAAGAGAAGAACTTGGTGAGGCAAGGTTGATTCAGTGCTTCAGTGTTTTAGTGTTGTTTTAGTTGAAGGGAAGGTTGATTCAGTGTTTGCATCTACTGCTGCTAATAGTGGTCTTCGCGCTACAACTTGTTTAGATTTGGGTGAACTTACTCATTCTCTTGATTTCTCATTGTAATCTGTCTTTCTGCTGAACAATTGATATTTAATAGAAGAAGAATTTTGTTGGGTTTTCCTCTTGTGGGTTTTTGCCCTAGTCATTGGACCTATATCTGTGTCTCATTTTGTTCTTGGTTGTCTTCTATTGTGCATTTGGTTTATCTTCTATCTACAATTGCTTAACTAATATTGTAGCAAAAATATTTTTTTGAAATAAGTACTTGTTTCAACGTAGAACATCATAATTTCAACTACTTTTTTTGTTACAAAGGGGTGAATGTACCACAGACTGAACCTTAGGAGACCATACTACCAAGGAATTAGCCCTACAACAACTGCGCTGCCACAAGAAGATGCCCACAAGATGGGCCGCAACCTTAAATATGAACACAACAACCCTTGTTGCCCTAACTGAGCCTCAACCCAACATCGCTGCCTCAAAAGACATTTGGATGATGATTCACTCCCCAAATAGATGCCAAATACCCTTGTTGCCACAGAAAGTAGCCCTTCAGGAACCCTTAATTGCCACAAATAGATTAATGATGCCTCAGAAATTATGCTAAATAGAAATAATAGAAATGATTAGCTTGGGTGGAATCTTTCACCCTTGAAACCAATCAGAGATAAGGGGTCTTAACTCTTAATATCCTCCAAGATCCTCAGCTCACAAATCAGAAAGATTAACCATCCATGATGAGAAAAATGAATCTCCTCTCTCCTTTTCATAGATTCTCTTTGGGGTCTTCCTTTCTAATTTAAATTTGAGAAGGTAACAATTTTCCCTCCATTTTGCCCCTAATTTGGATTGTACCACAAGTTTTCCTCCAATTACCCCAAATTATCCAATTTTATCCCTGTTACTCACCACCTGTGGGTGATACCCATAGGAGGAAATTTCCTCCTAGTCCTTAGCCGGTAATTAGCGACACCTTGTAGCCACCAAATAGCTCGATCTGCCATTATCTCTGCCACTTGAGCCAACCATTATGTGCCCTCCCCCATTTTGTCATGGTCGTATGTTTGAAAGCGGGCCTTCCATTCCTAAGGGTATGGCTTTTCATTGATGTAATTGGGTATTGTTGCTTACTTATTATGGACACATTTGGACATGGATTAGTGGGCGATTTGGCGGAAAGAATGGGCTTGGTTTGTACTCTTGTCCCCTCTGTCTAATTTGGTGGTTAGCCTTGTATCCTAGTCTCGTGAGATCTCCTTTATTGACCACTAGCTTTAGGAGTGGCACTACATGGGAAATCCTGATTTTAGTTGCATGGCCCTGCTTCTCGACACCAAATACATCCACCTCTCTGCTCATTATAGGCCTTTTTCACATATTCCTATACGGGTCCACATTTGTCCATTGGGTCCACAAGGAGTTAGCTTCCCCCTCCCCTTGTCCATACTTTGGGTTGAGCCTGGAATGATGCCCCAGAGGTTGATGTAGCTAAAAAGAAAGTAAAAAGCATAATTTGGCCACTTTCAACATGAAATGTACCATAAAAATGCAAAAGATGTCTAAGACATACAAATTTAGCACGTAGGCAAAAACCAAACATGAGCTCTACCCCCTATCATTATGGCCATCACCTTGGTTCCTAGGGCCTCTTATATTGCCTCCGTGCATCATTAGGGAACCCATGATTGTCCCAACCCATGGTGGGCGATGAACTGCCCAACCTTAAAGGGGTATTCACTACTATATGATTCACATCATGCTCTCATCCCTTGGAGCTCTGAGTAGTTATGAAGAAAAATCAATAAAAGGCAAAAGGCATATGATGAAGGGTGGAAAAAAAAGGCCAGGGTCACTCATGTACCATGATTGCTCCCTCTTACATCTATACACCCAAGTGTGGGCTTCCCTCATTATGGCCACCCTTGTACTGTGACATGTGGCTTGGAGCCTTCTCCTGACGCCCCACTCCGTTCCATCATTATATCACATGACACTTGCCACTTGGTGGATGTACCATGGACCTGTCACTCCCTTAGAGGTTGAAACCACCCAATAGAGTCCTTGGTTAACTTCTTTCTTGAACTTGGAGACACCTGTACACTCTAAAGGCCATTATGGAAGGGGGCATGCCACTATGAAGTGTCCACTTGGTTCCATGATTTGTAAGCGCATTTACTAAATTAAACTAATGATTTGTTGTACTGGAAGGTAAGGAGACACATTGGATCTTATACAAGATTGCAGGTGGGTCTTCATTTTGGGGTTTGGTCTTCATATATGGGGTCCAAGCCCTCTAGAGGGTCATATTGGCATTTGTGGGGTATGCATTGAGAGCCATGGGCCTCCACCCTAGTAGAGAGAAGATAGCCATGCCATGGGATCCTTCTGTACCATCCATTGCTTGCTCGTGTTCCACCTATTTGATGATAATGATGCACTTGGGCCACCTTGCGCAATTGGCTACACACTTGCACCACACACCTAGCAGTTGAGCTAGGGCCCAGATGGGGTTGTGTCTCACCATGGGAGACAAATGGAGGGCTTGCATCATTGTTCCAGCCCTTACAAATGGGATATAGGCTTATGATAGGTTTTGCAATTTTTGAGAATTCCTTTACAAATCTTCGATAATATCTTGCTAAACCCATAAAACTATGTACTTCATGTGCATTTTTAGGTATCGACCAATCCATGATTGCTCTTATCTTCTCAGGATCTACTGAGATCCCTTCACCAGATATAATATGACCTAGGTAATGAATCTTCTTCTGAAAGAAGGAACACTTGGATAACTTTCCATATAACTGATTTTCCCTGAGGCAAGATAATACTATCCACAAATGTTCTTCATGCTCCTACTCATTTTTGGAGTAGATGATAATATCATCTATGAAGACTTGTACAAAGAGGTCGAGGTACTTGCAAAAAACACTATTCATAAGATTCATAAATACTGTTCGTGCATTGATCAATTAGAATGGTACCACCGTGAACTCGTAATGCTCGAAGTGTGTTCGGAATGCAGTTTTAGAAATATCATTGTCCCTAATTCTTAATTGATGATAACTCGATTGTAGATTGATTTTTGAAAAGATCAAAGCCCCTTTCATTTGGTCGAAGAGGTCATCAATTCAGGGCATTGGATGCCTATTCTTTACAGTAGCTTGATTTAAGTCTTGATAGTCTATACATAACCGAAAGGAACCATCCTTCTTAACAAAAGTTATAGTTGCACCTCAAGGTGAATTACTAGGTCGGATGTGTCCTATATCCAATAGTTCATTCAACTAAATTTGTAACTCTTGAAGTTCCAAAGCTGTCATTCTGTAGGGTGTATAGATTGGTTTTGTACCAGGTTTCAATTCTATTGTGAGATCAAGCTCCCTTTTAGGAGGTAATCCTGGTAATTCCTTAGGAAAAATATCCAAAAATTTGGCTAACACTGGATATTGCTCTAGGGATGACCCTTTTTCCTTGCTCACTTCCTTTATTGCATATACCTAACAACCTTTCCTTAGGCAACGCTTCATTTGCATTGCTAAGATGAAGCGTAAAGACACCTTCTTTTAATACTCTAGATTTGGATTGTCTCTTCTTCATCATTTATGCAAAACATTCTTTTTCTATAACAATCTACCCAAGCTTGATGAGCTTCTTACCAATCTATTCCTATGGCGAGATCATAAGTTCCTAGGGCTGTGACATAGGGCTGTGACATATACTTTTAACTTAGTTGAACAAACACCTAGATTAACTTTGCATTCCTCAACACTTAATTCTATGGATTGAAGTTCCCCTGAAGCCATTTATACTTGTCTAAAATCATTTTGCTTGCGGGTTACCAACCCACATTTATTTAATGCATATGACGAAATGAAACTATCAATAGCACCAATATCAAATAAGATTTTGAGTTTTATGCCGTTAATAGTACCTGAGGACTCCACTAGAGTGGACTGATGTTTTGCCTGTTTTTTGTTGACTATTGCATGGATTCTATGATTACTTTTGGTATTTGATGATGTCCCTTTTCCCACTCTATACATTACACTTGACGAGGTCTTTGGACAATCACGTTGAAAATGAGGTCCTCCACATCTCTAAAAATTCACCTGGGGTGATCCCCTTATGTCAGATTGTGAGTTTCTTGAAAAGGAGCACCGTCCTCTTGTACTACTTCCTCTCGTGCTTTTTCTGTTGAAAATATTGTAACTAGGTGCGGTCTTCATAATGTCAATTCTTGTAATGATGTAATTTTGTATCAAGAAATTTTTTATATTCTTGCTTGAGACATGGGTTTCATGCTCAAGAAGTTTCTTGGTCTAGTTGTGGCTCCCATTGAGAGCCCTAGGTTGAGTTATGTAAAATGAAGACAATCATGTATTGTTACACTTATGAATGTAATTGTTGTAAGTCAAAAAGTCCTTCAACATCATCAATGAAATACTCCAAAATGTACCCACCGAATTGATGCAAAGAAGCTGCTGGAAATTATTTATTTGGACAGTCTAGAAGCCTCCTATCATGTCAGCCTAGTAAAGGGTTCATATCGGCCTAAAAAGATGAGGACAAAAGCCTATATATAAGCAAAGAAGATAACTCCTAAAATGTAGTTCTAACTCACTCTCTCAAGGAAAATATTAGTAAAAGCAAAAAGATCGAAGAAAGGAGCCACAGTCCAGCGAAGAAGAAGTCTGTTCCCTCATTCGAATTACCTAGAAGTCTGTTCTCACGTGCGACAACAGATTCGAGCTAGGGCATCTTCTTGTATGGTTATCTTGTTGGGTCAAAGGTTCGATCTTGAAGCGTTTTGAAGGAGAAAGCCATCTAGAATAAGCTTGCAAGGAGAACGAGGTCATAGGAGGGCTAGAATAGCTCTAACCCTGCTCACACGTATTGATTGTATACTGAAGTTTGCAGATCTGTCCTCACTGTTCTAGGACAATCATCCGCTCGGCATCAAGAAGACTCGTACCAATGTCAACGTGGAGAGTCATGGTATGTGAGATCTATCTCCAAGGAAAGCGAAGGTGTAGGAAGGCTAGGTGAGCCTCCCTCATGTGCAGCCTGTCATAGTGAAGTTGCAGTCCTACTGTGCTGACCGAAGTTGCAGGAAGAAAGACTTGTTTGGGTACATTTTGGAGGTATTATCATCTCGATCTTTGAAGGTGTTCTCAAGTCAAGTTTGGGTCTTGGAATTCGTTAATAAAGATTCTATAAGAAAGAGTTCAAAGGGTTTTTCCTCTCACAATTTGGAGAGGTTTTTGCCCTGGCTTGGTGCCAATATCTTGTGTACTTTTGCATTGTTGATCTTTTTGTTTTGATAGCTAGTTGATGATAATAACACATGTTAATAATAAGAAGCAGAATATAAGAAAATAATGTCACAAGCAGTTATCATAGTTAAGAGAAATCAAATTCTTAATTTGCCCTAGATTTCTCAACATCTTCCTTTATTACTAGCCTCAAGAGTTCCACTGACTTGTGTTTGATCTTGATGATTCTATAGATATAACATTAGCTACTATGGGAGCCCTTTCTCCTACTCCTCTTGGAGTAAATCTATTACCATAAGGAGGTGGTCTTGAACGACTCCCCCTGAATGTGATACCTAATTTTAGAATTTAACCAGAGATGCAGAACTTTGTGCCCTAAATTTAGAAATTGAATCCCAACATTACATAAGATGTACCCAGACTTTTGATTGACTCATGCATGCAATTAACTGGAATTTGATAAATGGGGATGCAAAAGAATACCTGACTATCCGTTTGAGGGGGTTTCTTGTCTGGTGTTGCTCTCGTTCCTGCTACCAAATTGACCCTTTTTGTCCCAGCCTATCTGGGATCAACCTATCCGATTTCTAGATCCAGAAGACTTCAAAATAGAGGTCTTCTGGCCTCTGTGCCCAAAGTTCCAAGAACAATTAAGACTCAACCTTCCTCTCTGTCTGTGGCTTCCTCAAAATTTCCTCTCTGCCTATGAAATGCTCCAAAAACTCCTCCCCCTTCTATATGCTATTCCATCTCCTTATATCCCCCCCACACCACTAGCTTAGCCTCTAGCGAGGTCTTTTGTATTCCCTGCCCTTCCGCATGTGGAAACCCATAATGATCTTTTCCCTTTTTGGAGTTGGTCACACTTGTTTGTTTAAATAACATTATGAGTTGACTGAGTCGTTTATGTTCTTGTTAAATGATTTATTAAAATGTTTGTCATACACCCTGTTATATTATTCATATGTTATGTTATATTATTTAAATGTTATTCAATCCCTTTAGTTGATATAATGTATATAATTATATTTCTTGTTTGTGTATCATTTTCTTTAATTGTAGGATATCCAGAGTATGCTTTCTTTTAGTTAATATAATATTTATATTAAACTTTCTTTTTAATTTGTATAACAAATTAATATGTATATATTATAATTTCCCCTTTTATATAATATATATTGTATCCCTAATGTACTTTGTATAACCCATTGTATTTACTTTAATCTTGTATGATATATTCTAGTTATATATTATGATGGCGATACATACATTAAGTATCCCCACTCAAAACATTCATTATATTCTAATGAGTTAAGTATTTACTTAGTACTTCAATAATTGATTCATTACCCTATACTTGGACACATTTTTTTAATGAGTTAGTATGTATACTAGTGCAGTTCACGTGATGCATGCATCTGTAGCTATCATATGTATGCCTCGTATACATGCTAATATTCTTATGTTCCATATAATTAGAGATGGGTCATTACAAATATTTTACTAGGAGTTGGGCTTTCCATTCTCTTGTGATTTCCATGAGTGAAAATGTGGCTGGTTTCCTAGAAAGTGCATCAACCACAATGTTCTTCTTGTACTTAGTACCAAGATCATATGCTTGATACTGTTTGGTACGACTTGACGACCTTTGAAACACAATCATACATTTTGCTACACCTGCTACATTCGTGCTTGTACATTGTCTCCATTTTCTTAGCTGATATAGTTTGAGGACCACTATTCAACATACCTCTCAACACTACCTTGCTGCCATATGTGGCCCTGATTCCATTTCCATCACTCGTTAGTTCATTGAGAATTTTCGTATCGAGTACAACCACTGTACCTGTAACATAACATTGGTATTTGTAAGAACTACTATGTAGACATCGTCGCTGAATGTGTAATCACCCAGTGTCACGCCCAACCGTGGGATCACCTATGTGGATGTCATGATCAACTACCATCACATTGAAGCCTTCAAACTCTTTTGTGGCACTACCTCTACTTGCCGTCAAGGTTGCATGGATGAAATTGTGTATAGCTTCATCGTCGACCAAAGTTGTGATTCATTGCCCCTATATGACCCCCCTTGAACTTGAAGGTGTAATATTTAAGGACTCTAGAAAGAGTGGCGATAGTACCACTGTTGATTCTTGTACGAGGTCTCTCATCTCCTTTAGCCTCCTGAAGGGACTTCTCTTCTTTGGAGCTGCTAGGCTCATTGCTTGGTGCTGGTGTTGTATCATCTTCATCATTGTTGTTTGACACTACTTTAATATAGTGAACCTTTCCCTTTCCCAAGCATCTGTGACCTGGTTACCATGGTTCCTTGCAAGTGAAACAGAGTTTCGTCCTCCTTAACTTGCTTCGGGTCTCATCATCCAACCTGTCCTTCCTAGTCCAATCTCTCTGAAATGGTTTCTTATCTTTGTCCTTTTGAGGGATGAGTGGTTTGGATGGAAATTTAACTTTAGGTACTGCGTCTGCCATATCTCGCATACTATTATTGAAATCTTGTAAGGTGGTGGGTTTGAAGGGCTTGACCCACCCTTGCAGTGGCTCGGTTAGACCCTTTGTGAAGAGCATGACCTACCTTTGATCAGATATATCTGTCATCATAACAACCACTTGTTGAAATTCTACAATGTAGTCATCTGGTTGTTGGTCTGCTTGATCTATGCTAGCTCCTTGAAGTGTATCTTCTGATCCTTCCTATTAAACCGGTCTATCAACCTTTGCGTGAAGACCTTGTAAGAAGTGATGCTGGAAAGTCATAAGGTGACCAATCCATGATACCACCATTCACGCACTTCCCCTTCCAAATGCAAGTGGCAAATTTGAAAGCATCTGCTTCCAACATTGGGTTAAGTTGAAAGTAGGTGTCTAGCATTTGCACCCAAGCCCTTGCTAGGCACTTGGATGATTCATGGAAAGAGGAAATGGATAGTTTCCCAAACTTGCACATTGGATCATGACTCTGCTCTGTGCCCTTGGGCCTATTTTTGTACTTAATGCTACTAAACTCAAGAAAAGTCATGGCTGCCCAAACATCTTCTCCTAGTGATGCATACTCTTGAAAATATTATGTAAAATCTCCATTCTGTTCTGTGTCTCCTTGGGTTGTTGCTTCTTGGCTATCTAGAAATTGGGGTAGTCGAGGCTTATGGTTCCTTCCATTGGTTGCCCCTGTGTTTGCTTGTGCAAAGATGTTAAAGGCGCTAGGATTATGGTTGTTTCTCCCTTCTGCAAAACTTCAGTTACCTCCATTAGATCCACTAGCAACATTGTTACTTGTAATGTTTAGATTTCCCATGAATTAGGCAAAAAACTGGGTTATTTGTTGCTACCCTTGGGCCATCTACTGCCGTCCTTGTGCCCATAGTTGAGCCATTTGTTGTTGCCATTGGACTATCAGTCGCTGCTTCCTTGATATCTCCTCCAAGATGCCAAAAGGGTTCTCTTGCTCTTCCCTATCCACCATGACTAAGTTGTGGGTACCCCATTTCTTCTTGATTGTAACATTCTCCCTGTCTTCCAGAAACATCCAGAGTTCATATGCTCACATGTTGGTAGGATGCACAACTCTTATACCACTGTAATATCCCTTAGGGGAAAATTGCCTTTAGGTTTGCAAAGAGCACATGGCAAGATTTGTATTCTTATGAGTATCACAATATTTTTATTGCAAATAGAGACAATATTTAGTACAATAAAGTTATAAACAATGTAGGTAGCATTTAATTCCACTTATAACTCATGTACATGAAACCAATCTAGCAATACATCAAAATTTCATACTATAGTATTGGATACTTAACAATTGTTAAATTATTAGCAATTCATATTATACTAATGCTCTTAGCTTGACCTTGCAACCATCCTCAATGATTGCTGCCTCTTTGCTGCCTTTGTCCAACTACACAAACCTTGTTTGCCAAAATTCACACCACAGACCCGCATAGAGGTGAATCCAAAATCAATACTCAGTCTCAATATGTTGATATAGAACTCCTTGGAGAAGGGATGCAGGGGTGTTACCTTTGCTCTTAAATTAACCCGTGTTGCCCCAAATGGGCCCTTGCTGCCTAGACTAGATCTTTGAAGGGTTTAGTAGATGCAATAGAGAGACCCACAACCCTCAACAAACTTCGAACTGGCACTAAGTGTGAGCTGTTGCGATCAAATATCCTTCTGAGGTAGTTGCCACCACAATAATGGTTTATCATAACCTTCTGCTATTACAGAGTGATCCAAAATGGATCTTGTATACAAAACCTCTAAGTCCAAGGCTTCATTGATTAATAGCACAAAACAAAAAGATGGCGGAAAAATCCGAAATTCCAAGGGAAGGTGGAAGCACAACAGAAATGCACTAGAGCCGTTGGATCCGTGGGATCAACGGATGGGATTCAGTCGCATTGGAGGAAGCTCGCGGCACATCAAACCTCAGCGTCAAGCGATGACATATAAACCATTGATCAAGCGCGCAGATCAACGGTGGAGCGGGATTGAATCACAACGGAAACCACCGAAGGGAGGACTTACCGCAGGGCAAGAGTTCTTGCAATAAGCGATTGCGATTATTGCATCGCACCAAACCAACGACGAAAGGACCCATAGTATCGCGAAGGGCCGATATGCGATACGTCGATATTGGTGATCAACGATCGGCGAGTGTAATGGTGCAACAATGTAGAAGACCCGCGACCTCGCGATATGCGATACGCCGATATTGGCGATCGACGATCGACATAGGAGGGAGATCGCAGCCATATGAAAGAGCTGTGCCTTGTAACATGCGATAAAGGCCGGACCCGATAGGGATTATGGACGCGATTGGATATTATTTGAAGTTCGATAGAAAGTGTTTTTGTCGGATTTTCTATGTTTTCTGTGTATTTTCCTTTGGAGACCAAAAGTGCATTGTTTTAAGGATTTTGCCGGGGGAAAGGCCAAACAGCCGGTTCCACTCGTGCCCACCAGTGTTTCATCCTGTTAGCAACCTTGTGCCCCCGAGCGTTTCAACAATGAGTGCATGAATGCTCGACGGAAGCGAGAGAGCCTGGGGAAGAAGGGAAACGACCGGAAGCCAGAGAGCCCGAAAAGGGAAATGAACAGACCGCTGTTAGGCTTAGAAAGCCATTCCATGACAGAATAGAGACAGTTAGAGGGGAAACAAATTGAGGCAGATTGGATAGAGGAACAGGACAAAGGGAGAGTCTCTGCACTCTTTTGGACTCTAGGTTTTCGAGTAGATCCCTCTTTGATGTCACTGTTGGTTGATACTCTATTTGAGCCTATCGGCGCTTGTCTGTTCGTCTACCCTTTCGGGCTCTCTGGCTCCCGGCCTCTGTCTGTTCAAATCCCTTCTGAGCGTTAAACAATCATTGTAAAACACCTTCAGGTATGGTGGCCACCTGTTTTTAAACGGAAAGGACCACTGGCGCGGTTGAAATCCCCAAAAAGTCGATTCTCTGTTTACGTAGAGAAATACACAGAAAACATTGAAAAATCTGACAAAACGCTTTCTATCGGATTTCAAATAATATTAAATCCACCTTATAATCCTATCGGGTCCGCCTTTGGTCGCTATCACAAGGCTACCATTGATCTGCGTGATTTCCGATCCAACGGTTAATATCCATTTCAGGCGGCTTATGTGTATGGAGATTACCTGCCCGAAAAGGCGATTTTCTCTCTCCAACGCCAAGCCACGTGTTGGCCAGTGTACGGGATTGGGTGGAACCCATCCAATACCACTTACTGCCTGAGGCCCGCCTGAAATCTCGCTCATTACGGAATTCAAATAATATAAGGCTGTGTTTATAAACCTTTCGGGTCCGGTTTTATCGCTTTGGGCGTATTTCCTTTGTATTTCGGTTTTATAGCGGAAATGTGTTAACACACAGAAAAGCTCGACAAATCCCTTTTTATCGGAACTCAAAATTTATAGAGCCGCGTTTATAAAATCCGTCAGGTTCGGCTATCGCAAGTCACATATTATATTGGCCCCGCTCCTTTGTATCACTGCGATGCGTTATTGCGATGCAATATATCGCAATCGCATATCGCATGGTCTTTGGGCCTTTGGTAAGTCCTCCCCTTGTGTCATAGCGATGTGATATTGCGGGTTGATCTAGGCTGTCGATTTGCGCGCTCGATCGACGGTCCTCGTTAAATTGTGCTGATCGCTGTCGCGATTCCCATAGGGCTGCCTTCGATATCTCCCGCTGGCCTCCGCCGATTAGATCTGGACCGGTGATCGGTCCGATCTGACGGCTCCGGTGCAATGCTACTTCAACCTCCGCTTAGCTCTGTTTTCGCCATTTCTTAGTGTTTTTCCATTGCGATAGTGTTTCCGATAGTTAAGTTTATGAATACTTAGAGGTTTTTAAGATCCATTTTGGATCATTTTACATCAATAACAACCATTTTCAACAATCTCTCCCTTTGTTATTGATGGCAATACTTTGATATTTGCTTCTTCTGATGGCTGCTCCCCCTATCTGCATTCTCGTCATACTTCTTGTTAGTTGTTCCCCTTATCTGCATTCTCTCCTCCTTTGCCATCAATAACAATTTGTTCTCCTCTTGAGTTGTGCTTCCTTTATTGAGATAAAGGAGAGATCAGTCTCAACTTCTGCCTGAGATATTCAAAACTCTCTCCAGGCAGTAGAGACTTGTACCTTGCGGAAATGATACTTGATTGGAATATGCTTTGATTTTGAGTGCATGACAACATTTTTTGAGATATTGACTGCACTAATATTGTCGCAGAAAATAACAATGGGTTGATCATATTCCACTTTGATCTCTTGTAAAGTTTGTCACATCTAGAGAACTTGAGTACAACAGTCTGTTGTTGCCATGTATTTGACTTTAGCTATAGAAAGCGAAATTGATTATTGTTTTTTGCTTGACCAAGAAACAAGGCAAGCTCCCAAGAAAAATGTAATCACACTGGTGCTTTTTCTATTATCAATGCTACTTGCCCAATCAACATCTATGTATGCTGTTAATGTGAAATTTGTACTCTTGGGATACCAAAGCCCGAAATCTAGTATGCTGTTTAAGTATCTAAATATCCTTTTTACCGCTTGCATATGTGATTCCTTTGGTTTTGATTGAAATCTTGCAACCATTCCAATTGCTTGCATAATGTTGAGTCTCAAAGCTGTCAAGTATAGTAGACTTCCAATCATAAATCTGTAAGTGTTAAATTGAATTCAAGAGAATCATCATCCTTGCTTAACTTGCTGTTGACATTGTGTCAAACACCGTCCAAAATTTTGCCTACACTTGAATTTTAGAGCCTACTGAGGATCTTGCGATTTGTCGTTCCATGGTCACTTCATGGTTGATTGATGTTTCGCCAAAAGTTTAAGTCTTCTTCTCAAATTATAAGTGTCAAAGTCACCTTCTCACACATGCTCAGTGCTTGATAAATTTATACATGCACTTCTCTCTATGCAAGCTTAGATAGGCATTGTGCAACTTTTGAAAGTAAAGCTTGCACAATCTTAGACCAGTGCTTGCGCAATATCCAACCTATGATGACAATCAATTTGTAACATCATTTGACAATCTCTCTCACTTTTGGTTGCAATTGTGTCATCATCCCAGTGAGTTTTCTCGATTGTTGCTTTTATGCACCTTTGCTTTCACAAGTGTCACCTTCACTTTTGCAACTGTCGTTTTTGCTTGCTTTCGCTTTAACATGTGTCGTTTTCACTTTATCTTTGCTTTGGCATGTGTTGCTTTCACTTTCTTTAGCTTTTGCAATTGTCTTTTTCAATTTTTCTTATTGTTGCAAGTGTTGCTTTTTACTATTTCCACTCTTGTATGTGTCGCACCTTCGTGCATCACTAGAGGGAGCTCTAGTGCATTCTTCCACATTAAATAGCCCTTATATATCATAAGAATATTCACTAGACACATTCTTTCAACTTAACGCACTTTTTGGTCAAAGTCGACACTCTTGTTGTGATTTGTGTTCTAAGTGTTACAATGCTACGTTTCAACTGGCGCACTTAGAAATAAGTGTTGCTTTGCTATCGTTTCAAGGTGTGATTGCTAATCGTAAGTCATGTGCATTCCCATGGCTCGTATGGATGACGTTCATGTGTGTGATCCATGTTTGAGTCTTGTTCGAATGCTTTTCTTTCCCTTACTCTATTGGTCTCACACTTAGCTATTATGGAGCTCTTCTTGGTCCTCCTGCCTAGTGCAAGTTATGAAAGCATTAATATTTCATCAGTTGATGAGAGCTTCCTATTCACGAGCCTCATTGATGAAATCCCTTCCTCCCAAACTTGTGCACTGAGTCTTTCTCAATGTCAGCTCCTATCATTGCACGTTGAGAATCCTTGAAGCATGGTCACCTAACCCTTGTTGCTTGTACTAACTCACTGCACTGAGCCTTGATTAGTTCTGCCTTGTATAGCGCATGAAGCACTTCTAGTTGATAGCAAGTCCCTTTCCATCCCCTTGTAGTGACATACTGCGCCATACAAAGACCTTCTCCCTTTCACAATGCAGTGAACACCTTCAAGGCAAAGTGACTTAGCCTCTCGCTGTTTGCCTCAATCATCTGCGTAATCCTCTCTTCTAGTGAGCCTCCCCTTCTAGTGGACAATGGGGCCACCCTTGAGCCACTATAGCTCTCAACTACGCTAGCATAGCAGTCTGCCCCTCAAGCAGTTGAAGTTTCTAAGTCTACCAGTTAGAAACCCTCCATGCACTTTATTTGATTTATTTCTACCTACTTGTTCTATTATTTAACAAGTTATTTACAATGTAAATACTGAAAATAAACACTAGTGCATGCTCAACATATTACAAATCAACAACTAAAGGAAACAGAAACAATTACACCAAATGACACTGTTATTTTTGGACCAATTTCATTGGAAAAACCCAATGTGGGAAAATCAGTGCAACTATCTGAGGGTTTTCTTATTAAGCAACATCATAGTACAATCTTGGTGCCAAATTCGGCCTACCCAACAGAGAATTTCCTTGGTAGTAATACCTCTCAGTTTGAGACAAATTTCCTTGCTGAAACCCCGGATAGTCCTTCTGGCAGCTACTCAACTCCAATTTGCCCTAGAAACCCCAGCGTTTGCCTTTCTCGATTGCGTTAGCCCTTCTCTGCCCAACGTTGGCCTTGCGTCAGCCTTAGGAGGTCCTGTGTTAGTCTTCTGGCCCTTTACGTTAGCAACGCTGGCCTCTTTGAAGCACTGCGCAACTCCCGACTGCCTCTGCGTGAGCCCTGGCTGCTACTGTGTCACTCTCCTCGGCTACTGCGTTGCTCTCCCGACACTATCTCTGCCTCTCTGTCTCTTTGTACTCAATGCCCCTCAGTTGCAACTCCGATCATTGATTCTATCTCTCTTAGCAAAGCCCGCTCTAGAAAATAGAATGATTTATCACTCTGGTGTATTCTCCAAGTGATCCTCAAGCCTCCTCTTATACTTTTCTCTTTGACATATCAACGACTGAGATTAAGTCCCTAATCAACGATTAAGATTAGATCTAGCTTGATCCATGTCTTTTGGACCATTCTAACACAGTTTCGTATTAATCCACATTAATATTTTAATTTCCCTAAGTTTAGACTTAGGGATTCCATTAAAAATATTAATTATTTTAATATGTCCTGAACTGTTTAGAATTTGCTCGAACCCTTTCTGGGTATTGGAGATCTCATGTGCCCCAACCTTTCCACCAAATTTCGTAGCTAGAGCACATCCGATGCTACCACAAATCAACACTCCCTCTTAGCGAGGACTGTGCTCTAGCAATGCTCCTCACTGAGTATTACTCTGATCATCTGGCATCAGTCCCTGTGTTGATGCTAGGCCCGCTACCCATCATCCTCTGCACTGCTGCATCCTGTACTGCTGCCCATGGCTCTGCCACTGCCACTTCCACTGCTGCATCTGTACGACAACTCCCTCTGCATCCATGCTGCTGCTGGTCCTTTCTCCCAACACTGCATCCGCACTGCAACTCCTCTCGTCATGTTGCATCGTGCTGCCCACTACCCAGTTACGAAGAACTAAGTAACTGATCTCCCAACTCTGACCTCTTTGTTGGGCTAGAGACCCTCCTGATGCTAAAGCTCCCTCTGCGCTGACAAGTGCTCCCTCTTTGACCTCTGCGCTGCTGCAACCAATGTTTTAAGACTCCGACTCCGACTCCGACTCGGCCGAGCAATGACTCCGACTCCGACTCCGACTCGGTAATGACTCGGCCGACTCGTTTTCAATGACTCGGTCGTTGTAAAAAATACATTAAATATTTAGTTTTTTGATAAAAAAACATAATTTTGAAGATTTTAAACATAATTTTAAATATTTTCATTCATGTTTCCAAACACACAACATTATAATATAGATGGAAGACAACATATGATCAAAGTAGGCTCATTGGAGAAGAATCTAGTAGGCTCATTGGAGAAGAATCTAGTAAATGACAAATCTCATATCCACTGGTATAAGCTTCTCCACTTTGCCAAAGTTGGCAGTATATTGCTTGTGCATGGTGGTAATTACATATGAAACTCAATTTTGTGGCCATTTGAAGTTAGCACTTGAATCCAATCAAGTTTTCCAAGTCTTTCAATGCATAATTCAAATAATGCCCAACATGATGGTGAAAAACTATGTACTCTTTTTGGAACATTATTCTTGCTGCTTTGCAATTGTTCTCTTCATTTGTGATAACTTAGACAAAATTAGATGGTGCCAACTCCTTGGTGGCCTCACATAATTTGTCTTTCAAGAAGATTTTTCTTCTTTTCAGCAGGGCAGTCAATGATTTATAAAATTGTCAACCAGATATGGTGAAGACAATTATGTTTAGCAATATGCAATTAAGACATCCCATCCAACTGTTTGTAGCCTCTTATAATCAGGTTGCCTATAGTTTGCTGGTCTCGTATTGATGGCAAAAACTTTCATTCCAAAAAAGGCTGAGCAAGCTGCATTGAAAGGGATGTCACATGGATTGAAATTATCTGCACTTGCAAGACTCAAAATCTCCTTGTCCTTCACATCAAACATATTATAAATGCCATCTATCTGGGGTGTCTAGTCAAGAACGAATACTAAAAGCACCTGAAGAGAACTTATAACCTGGAAAGGTAAAGAATGGATAACATAGGCACCTAAGAATGACTCGGTCGTTTTTTTAGCAGACCCGGCCGGGTCGGCCGAGTCAGCAATGACCCGGCCGAGTCATTGAGTGACTCGGCCGGGTCATTGCTGACTCGGGCGACCGATCCGTTTCATTGGCCGGGTCAGTTCCCAACCGATCGACCCGGAATGACCCGGCCGGGTTGGTTGTGACTTGGCCGGGTTGTAAAACACTGGTTGCAACAACTCCTTGCATCTCGCACCCTTGCACACCTCTCTGTGCCATTCTGTAGTGGTGCAACACTCTTGTGCCTCTCGCACTGCTGTAGCTTGCTAGCCTCGTGCTGTCTCGGGACTCCTGCACTGTAGCTCTCTCTGCCGCTCCATCCGCATCCGTCTCTACCCACATTAGCCAGTCCTGCTACTCCTCTTCGAGGCTTTTGTAGCAAGGTCTAATCCAAGAGGCTGGGTACCTCGAGGATCCTGCCCCTCATCGCTTGTCGTCCGCCTAACTACAACTCGATGTCTCCCCACTCTGCTCAAGTGGTGCGTGTGCACTCATGGCACAGTCATCGTCTGTCAACACTTCCTTCTCTGCCCTTGCTGGCGTTGCCTTAGTCTTGGAAGATTCTCCCTTACTCTTCTTCCTTGGACACTAGGTCGCATAATGACCCAGCTCCCCACAGTGGAAGCACTTGATCTTGGAGAGATCCTTCTTCCACTTTTCTTGCTTTCCCTGAGATGCTAGGGCAACATCTTCCTCCTCCTGCTTTACTTTGATCCCCTTGTTGCTGCTACCCGTCTTGGATTGTCGTCTGATCTCTTCTTGGCGAAGAAACCCACATCTCATCCCAAGGTGGAAGTGCCCCTCTGCCCAGTATACTCTAGACAAATACCTCCCAGTCTTCTGAGACAGCATTCAGGGTTTCTCCTCACCATCAATTCCTGATTCAGTGTGGCTTCTATAGTAGTCAACTGATCTCGGATCTCATTCACTCCTCCGAGAAAGGTGTAAATCGGTTCTCCCTTCTTCATCTGATACGACCTCAACTGATTCTCTAGTAACATTCTTCTCTGCACAGAAGTATGCCGGTACAATTTCTTGAGGGCTTCCTACATCTCATACGCCGTTTCCTTCCTCGGCAATGTGTGGTACTACATGGTCCTTGATTCCATCAAGGATGATGCTCTTGGCCCTCACCATTGCCTCCTCGTACTTGTCGTTATCATTTGGGTTGACTGGGATAGCTATAACCTTTAAGGCGAAGTTCTTGACACAATTTCTGTCAAGTACGGATAAGATTCTGGCCTTCCAGACTGCGAAGTTCGACGCTCCGTCTAGTCTGTCCTGGTCTCTTACTCCGTGTAGTGCCATGATGCTCTTCTACTTCCCTCCTGGAAGTTCTCGATCTGACTCCCTCTGAGTCTCGATTTCCCTCCTGGAAATCCTTCTACCGATGTCGAGATGCCCCCTACTCTGATCGTCTATGCAATCGCACCACTGATCCGGGTTTCTCGGTTAGAAACCCTCGATAGCAACTCCCTCCTCTTGGCCTTGCCCTGTCAGGTACTGTTCTGACTACAATACCTCACCAATTCCACTCTGCAAAGTCCCCACAGCCTTCTAAACCCCAACAACTTGAAGATGAGAGCTCTTAGGCTTTGCGCAATCTCGACACTAGCTACCCGACCTCCTCATCCAACTGCATCAGCCCTTGTAGCTTCTGCGTGGCTCTGCGTGAGGCTCCCTTTCCCTTCCTTAGCCTTTCTGCTGCCTTTGCCAAAAACGACGTCTGTCACCTCGGGACAACTGCTTTCTGCTGTTATTGCTTCGCTCGGCTGATGTTCTCAGTCCTCGTGTGATCTACAATCACGCTCTAATACCATGTTGAAGTTTCTAAGTCTACCAATTAGAAACCCTCCATGCACTTTATCTGATTTATTCCTACCTACTTGTTCTATTACTTAACAAGTTATTTACAATGTAAATACTGAAAATAAACACTAGTGCATGCTCAACATATTATAGATCAACAACTGAAGGAAACATAAACAATCACACCAAATGACACCATTATTTTTGGACCAATGTCCCCGGAAAATCCCAATGTGGGAAAACTGGTGCAACTATCTGAGGGTTTTCTTATTAAGCAATATCAGAGTACAATCTGGGTGCCAAATCCGACCTACCCAACAGAGAATTTCCTTGCCAGTAATACCTCTCAGTTTGAGACAAATTTCCTGGTTGAAACCCCGAATAATCCTTTCGGCAGCTCCTCAGCTCCAATCTGCCCCAGAAACCCCAGCGTTTGGCTTTCTCGACTGTGTCAGCCCCTCTCTGCCCAGCGCTGGCCTTGCGTCACCCTGAATGGGTCTGTGTAGCATAAAAACTATGCTGAAGCACAAAAGATTGATAGCTTGAAAACTTGAATGTAAAAATACACAGAGGTATTAGAATAATAATTTATTAGTATATATAAAATGTATAAGATGATTTGAATGTACAATGAGGACCCTGCTTTTATACCTCAGCAAGCGACCTTTCGTGAATGGGCATGTCTTTCAGACATGCCTTTTCACTTAATTTAATGACTAATTAACCTAAATAATATTTAAGTATTTAATATTTATATTTATTTTATTTAAGTAATTGTTATGAATTATATTCATAACATAGCCTCTTCCTTCGAAAGCTTTGTCCTCAAAGCTTTAACGCTTGGGGTTCTCTTCACTTAGTGTATGCTGTCTTCGATGTATATAACCTGGTCATCCCTTCGTCATGTAACTTATCAAAACTATTCCCTTCGTTTTTTTTTTTG
Organism: Pinus taeda; assembly: GCA_000404065.3. Classification (NCBI taxonomy): domain Eukaryota; kingdom Viridiplantae; phylum Streptophyta; class Pinopsida; order Pinales; family Pinaceae; genus Pinus; species Pinus taeda. The sequence continues at coordinate 276,571 of APFE031272028.1, read as the reverse complement.
AATAACTCTAAGTTTCATTTTTATTCTTTTAATAGCTATCTTAAAGCTAGGTTTTCTCTATCTTTACTTTTTATTTATTTAAGATTAATATTCTTTTTTAATATATAATAAATTATCAAATAATTTTTAATAATCTATTGTTTTGTTTTTTTTTAATAATATATATTTTGTTTTATTTTTAAATAATTTAATTAATTAAACTATGTTAAAAGTAACTATATAAATTAAAGCTTAAAATTATGGGTTCAACCTTCATGCCAGATTTCCGTCCGAACGCTGTGTAATTCCATCCGAAACGCTGTGGCGATTTGTCGTTTGGACCACGTTATCAATTGGTGTCGGACCAACGGTCGGATTGTCGTGCCTATTTTTGTTGGGTAGTGGATTGCTGGATAGTGATGGGTGAACAGACACAACAATTGGGGTGTCCTGTTTGAATGGTCCAGCCGCGGTGATGACAAACAGGCACGATACGTCGGACGATACGGTGAACGATGCAATGAACGTCGGACAGGGCAGCGAGAACACGTTGGCAGTAAAAGAAACTATCGTCGCTGGAAAAAACTATGCCACCGACCATTGTTCGAACTTTGCGCTGGATAATTTTTGCTGAATTTCCCAATACCTCAGATCTTTTAGCATCTAATTCAGCCATTTGTCCCACTTTGAGGAAAACCTTTGATTTCCCTATGTGATAACCTTGAAGACCCATCTTGTCCAGCAACTTTTTATTTGCAGTCTTCTCATCATAGCTCCCATCAAGCACACCTAGAGCAAGAATACCGAAACGATCAAGAAATTCATCAAATGTTCGTCTTGTTGAATACCCAGCACAACTGATTCTAATTGCCTCCATATCACCTCCACAACGTAGTTGTTGCAAGACGTTGTGATTCTAAAAAATGCCTGGCTTCAGTAAACTGTTTGGTTTAACGCATCTTATGTAATGAGGCTCTGTTGAGCTAAGTGTTTCCAGAAGAGATTACAGTTGTTGCTTAAAGCGAGTGCCAATATAGGAGAATTTAGATGACTTAGAAGACTCCTCAGGGAGAGGAGGAAAGAGACCCGCAACAAAAGAACAGTTTGAAGCATTAACAGAGCTTGATTTTCTGCAACAACATAATCTTTATTCTTGTCAATGAACAAATCGGTCTGATATGTAACATCACCAGCATAATGACCAATAGTGAAATTTGTACGAGAAAGTTTTGGTTTGTTGAAGCGTTTGTGATTCTTAAACGTTTGATAAAGCTTTTGTGAAAATGTTTCATGAGTTGATCTTGGAAACATGCAGGCTTATCCAGAAGAGCAATTATTCCTCCAGGTTTCTTCTGAATGAGATCCAATATATCTTGATTATCAACAAATTCAATGTAACTCCAATCAATTTCTTCTCTTGTGTATTCTTCTTGTTCCATCTTAAACACATGCTGATTGAAGTGCTGCTGCAGCGTCTCATTTGTGAGATTGATACACAACTATTCAAAGCTGTTGGTCTTAAAGCTTTCAAAACCATAGATATCCAAAATCCCAATTAACATCTTTGAATTAGGATCCTGGCCGATTGAAATATTTATTTTGTTCACCAGCCAGTCAAATAATTGTGAATATACGGTTTTTGCCAATGCATCCCGGTTTGTAGCTGCGACAACTGGATCTAGCGATTTCGTAATGTTTTCATCACGTGTCACAATGACACGTTTACAAAGAGAGTCTTCAAGACCTAGATGGAGAATAGCAGCCACAACTCAAAATATCGCCTCTTGCCCTTCAGAACTGATCCCCACTACATCCATGGCCCTTCTTGTTAGAAGATACTCTTCTGCGTCACTCACACCATCCAATTCATAACAATTGGTCTGGTTGAGATAATGAAATGTTCTTGGATCCCCCAACTTGTATTTCTCAATATCCTCTGGTGGTGCAGCACAGAGCATATAGAAACAATGATAATTCCTCTCAGGATCAGAAACCTAACAAACACGGGTCCTTTCCAATAGGTAGGTTCTGACAACAGCTCCTGAGATTACCCCATTCTTGTCAAATTGAAGCTCAACAAATTTACCAAAGCGACTCGAATTGTTATTTGTGACAGTTTTTGCATTGCCATAGGCTTCAAGAACAGGATTTGATTTTAGCACTTGCTGTTCCACTGATCTTCCCTTAGTTACTCCTCGACCCCCCATGTAAGCAAGATAGTGCATAAGCATTTTGGTAGATTCTGTTTTACCTGCTCCACTTTCTCCACTGACTAAAATGGCCTAACTTATTCCATCATTGATCATCACCCTATATGCAACCTCTGCAACGACAAAAACACGAGGGCTTAGCTCTCCAAATGTAGCCCCCTTGTATTGTTCCGTCATTTGGCTATCATACAAATGAGGAAGTCTTTTAAAAGGATTGATGGCAATCAGTATGCTCCCAGTATATGTATAAATTTCATCAAGTTCATATCTAGTTGACAAATTGTGCAGAATTCCCGGTTTATGCAAATAAGCTAGTTTTGTCATATCACCCACACCCCCAGGCACTGCTTCAGTATCTTTAGGGTGTGCATTTGAAACGTCCACAACCACTGTTTTTCCATTGGTGGTCTAAATTTTAGCTTTCCGTCCATTGATCTCTAGAACTTCTCCATCGATCCAGGCCTCTTCATCCTCATTATCATTAGATTCATCATCTTGATTTGTATCATTTTCATATTCATCATTATCAACATTTTGATTGAATTCTTCTTCTTTTTCTTCTTCCACATTTTCCTCTCGACATGATTTAACTTCTGCAATTGATTTTTCTACTCACTGAAATGCTTCTTTAATACTAAACTGTTCTATGTAATCAAGATGTGAACGTAATGGCACATTGTGCAACGAACTACGTTCAAAGGCTCACATGATCATATCGTGTGCCATGGCTTTGATACCATTGTAGCATAAAAACTATGCTGAAGCACAAAAGGTTGATAGCTTGAAAACTTGAATGTAAAAATACACATAGGTATTTAATATAATAATTTATTAATATATATAAAATGTATAAGATGATTTGAATGTACAATGAAGACCCGCTTTTATACCTCAGCAGGCGACTTCCATGAATGGGCATGTCTTTCAGACATGCCTTTTCACTTAAATTTATATGACTAATTAACCTAAATAATATTAAAATATTTATATTTATTTTATTTAGCTAATTGTTATGAATTATATTCATAACGGTTTGCATCAGCCTTAGGAGGCCTTGTGTCAGCCTTCTGGCCCTCTATGTTAGCAACGCTGGCCTCTTTGAAGCATTGCGCAACTCCCGATTGCCTCTGCGTGAGCCTTGGTTGCTACTGCGTCACTCTGCCCGGCTACTGCGCTGCTCTTCTGACACTATCTTTGCCTCTCTGTCTATCTGTACACAATGCCCCTCAGCTGCAATTCCGATCACTGATTCTATCTCTCTTAGTAAACCCTGCTCTAAAGAATAGAATGACTGATCACTCCGGTGTATTTTCCAAGTGACCCTCAAGCCTCCTCATAGACTTTTCTCATTGACATATCAACGACCGAAATTAAGTCCCTAATCAACGACTAAGATTAGACTTGGCTTGATCCATGTCTTTTGGACCATTCTAACATAGTTTTATATTAATCCACGTTAATATTTTAATTTCCCTAAGTTTAGACTTAAGGATTCCATTAAAAATATTAATTATTTTAATATCTCTTGAACTGTTCAGAATCTGCCCAAACCCTTTATGGGTATTGGAGATCTCATGTGCCTCAACCTCTCCACCAAATTTCGTGGCTAGAGCACATCCGATGCTACCATAAATCAACACAGTTCCAGTGCCTAGTCTTTTCTCCTCTGTTGACCGAAACCCCTCACTGTGCCATGCCTTGCTTTGCTTTGTTTCCCTTTGCACTTGCGCATTTCCAGTGCACAATGAGTCCTTCCCTCAGTCATTGTGAAGATCAATTGCGCAACCACTTCTTTCCTCTCCCATGAGCCCTATGCAGTGCACACTTATAGTTAGCAAGCTCATCACCCTTGCCTCTTACACTTGCTCATTGAGCTGGACCCTGAAGAGCCCTCCTTATAGCGCATTGCACATTTCTAGTGAATAGTGGTGGCTCCCCTCAGCCACTGCTGAGCTCAATTGTGCAATTCCCAACAAGGCCCTCTCTCTTTGCTCTTACACAGGCCCATCACAATCATTTTCTTCCATGAGCAAAGTAGGGGTAGAATAGATGATTTCCGGACTGATCTTGCCTTGTCATGAGAGAACTTCATTGGCAGGTGTACCTTTTCAACAGGGCAAGGGGATGCTCAAGGAAGATGTCAAGGAGAAGAAACAGAGAGCCACTTGTAGAGAAGAAGCATAGAGAGCAACCATCATGAAGGCATGAAGAGATCTTGGAACATGACAGAGTGATGACATTTCATAATGACTCAGAACATTTCAACATTGATCTAAGACCCTTGGGAGGGTGAAGATGAAGTACTAATAAGATCTATCATCAAGGATGCAAGACATAGCAACAAGGAGATGCATTTGGCATGGGGACATCGCAATAAAGTCTTATGTCATAATGGCCAACTCATGGTCTCTCAAAGTGTCATCACATAGTCCTGTGCTGTCCATGTATTCTTCCACATGTTGTGGAATGTAATTATGTATTTTCAAAGATAAATGAGTGGAAGTCCAAGAGTCACATGTGAACCAAAGAGTCAATAGAAGTTCATAGGTCAATTAGGAGTCCAAGAGTCATAAAGATAACTCAAGCGTCATAGGGGATATGAAAGGTTATTCCTCTTGTTATAAAGGAAGCCTCATAACTCAAGCAAAAGGCTTTTAAGTTTTGGAGGCTTAGACTTTGGAGAGCTAGCCTTGGCTTCTTCAGCTCGGCATAAGAGAGAAGATCATTCTTTGGAGAAGCAAGAAGTGACTTAATGTTCCACTATTGGAGCTCGTGTCTCACCATTGTAATTGTGTACTTGGATTTTTCACTTAATAATTAGAAGCTCATTGAACCAACACACTTTCATGCATGTATCGTGAATGCTGTAAGACTATTTTTTAGATGTTTACGATATATGTTATGTTCATATGTACTAAAGAAATTGAACTACTTCATTGGCTTTGGTGCTATCTTGTGAATGTGTGTTGTATTTACTTTAATGATCATTGGGTCTATGTGAACTACTTCATTAGATAATTAACGAATCTTTCCTTGCTCTCGTGTGCCTCTCTTTGGATAATAGTATTACTTTCCTTCTAGAGACTCATTCTTTACTCCCTTCTCTTGAAAGCTTTCTTTTCGCATTGCAATTGGTGTTTCACAGTGTCAACTTACTTGCTGATTTCAAAGGTTATGTGCATACTCTCTTATGTTATTCATTGCAACTACGACAAACCTTTGAGTTATGGTGGCTGGGCCGATACTCCGGTTGGGGTTCCTACTCCAAATGGTGTGAGGTCTAATTGGGACTTCACATCGGGGAGACCCCATACTATTTACGGAATTCAACACCGTCAACACTTGCATTTGGTAATCATAGGAGTAATGACTGGTGCACATTCTTCTATTCCGAATCGCTTGAGCATCTCCTTGAGGTATTTGGTTTGGCCAATGAATATTTCTTCATTGATTTGAGAAACCTGTAGTCCAAGGAAGAAGGATAATTCTCCGTTGTTTGACATTTTTTAATAATGTTTAATGCCCACATCCCATGGTTAAACATGAATATAAAATTGCAGTTAAAATACTAAAAGGTTACCACTACTTTTTCACTTTCACTTCCACTTTCAGCTGATGAGTAATTTCACAAGCATGCACATAAAAAATTGGACTATGATTTTTGGTCAATGCCTTGGAAAAACAGCGAAGGGAAACCTAGTTAGGAAGAAGATTTTATTTTGCATTTCTCAGAGAATTATTACAGCATTAAATACACATCATGGGCTGTTATCTCTCCCTTAAAAATCGTGTCAGCTTCCTAGAATTTCATGCCACTGCTCTGGAAACTTTGCCTTGGAATTCGGGCCATTGTCCTGCCCTTAAAATCTAAAAATTCGTGCCGCTGCTCAGCACGCAAACCTTGAATTTTGTGCCACTTTCAGCAGACCCTGCCTCGATTTCAATGCCATCAGATGAGGAATATCTCCTTGATTTTCGTGCTAACAGACCTCTGGTATCTCCTCATTTTTCGGGCCTGTCTGACTGATTTTTCCACTTGGAAATGTGTGCTTTTGACAACACTTCACCTCCTCGAAATTCATGCTGAGTCTGTGCCCTCAGCCACTCTAAAATCATGCTAAGTCATTGCTAGAAATTGGGGCTGCTGTATTTGCAGTGTCTCCTCAGTTTGCATGTGTGATTTCCAGCCTAGAAACTTGGGCTGTTCTTGCCTTCTCCTTGTTGCAATTTTGGTCTCTCCCTCAACAAATTTCTATCTCAGCCCTTTCTCTTGGCTTATCCTCTTCTCCTCCTCTCTTCTCCAACACTTGCACATGAAGAATGAGCTCTCCTCTTGCCTTTTTCCTCCTTTTTGGTCTCCTTAATGATGAGAAGCTCTATCCCTAAGATCAAGGGCTGAGATTAGATCTCAGCTTCTCTTGATCAAGGGTGGAGATATTATCTCCCATTGACCCCCTCTTATGTCTCCCCCTTCATCAATGACTTCCACTAGTCACTTTATTAACTTGTTGTACCATGTACCTTTTTCTCATAAAGTCACTTTAAAAACATAGACACTTTAATATAATAAAGTACAATGTACTTTTAGTACCTCATGAAGTGACTAAAAAGTCACATGACTTGAATAACCACATAAAGTAACACTAAAAAGGTGGGTTCACTTGTTTTCCTAGGCCAAAGGCAAAAAGCACTGGGAAATACCTCGTTGGTACCCTTTTCTTCAACGCTCACTATTATTGAGGAAGGTGTTCATCACCAATTCCATCTTATCTCTGAATGCAAGTCAGCTGTGTGGGCTCCACTTCTTTCCTTCCTTTTATTGTTCTTCCTATTTTGAGGATTTTTGGGACAATCTCTCTTAAAATATCCATATTCATTGCATCCGAAGCATTGTACTTTGGACATATCTTGTCTTCCTCATGACTGATTGTTGTTGTTCCTTTGATGAGGTTCAAACTTTCCAAACTTCCCTTTCTTCTTATTTACTTCAGCAAAAGCTTGAGTCTTTTCATTGGGTTCGGTGTCATCCTTTGCCTTCAATCTTGTCTCTTCTAGCATACACAAAGACCATAACTCATCAAAATTTGGAGTGTCCTTTCTTGAATGGATGCTTGTCACAAAACTACTCCATTTTGGAGATAATGCGTTGAGTATACAAGTTGTTAATTCAGAGTTAGAAACAACTTCTCCGAGCCCTTGTAATTATTGATCATTCAATTGTGAGACCTTTAAGAGATATGAGGCCAAGTCTTCATCCTTTGATAACCTTGTCTTGTGAAGTCTATTCCTTAGAGATATCTTTTGGCCTGTAGTGCTAACTGAATACCATTTTACCAATTTGTCATAGATTGCTTTAGATGTGCCCAAATTTGCAACTAAAGGAATGAGATGATTTTTGATGGATCTATGAGAATCCTTTGAGCCTTCACTTCTCCTTTCATATACTTGGCTAGTTCTTGAGTCTTATCTTTTTCTGGTTCTGCAACTTTGCCTTGAATGTAGTCCATGACTTCATTTTCTACGAGTATCAAATCTATTCTTTTCTTCCATGCTTGAAAGTTTGCTGATCCATCAAGTTTATTGTAAAGCCCTGAATTTTTTTTAACAGGATATAACCATTCAAAATATAAGAGTTTATCAATTCGATATTGAGTACCTAACTGATGTTGAGTACCTACCTGGCTGAGGTTGCTTCTGATTTGCTCCAGTTCCTGCTCCTGTTACCAAAAGACCAAAAACCTCCCAGTGAAACTAGGTATAGTCTCAGCACCCAACCCCAAAATACTTCAGATTCGAAGTATTTTGGCCCCTCGTGCCCAAAAGTCTCAAGAACAACTAGTCAAGCTCCATTATTCTCTATGTCTTCCTCTTGTCAGTTCCTCCTCTGCCTCTCTCTGTATATCAAAATGCCCCCTTTTCTACAGTACCCTTCCTCCTTTTATGGCCCCAGAGACGACTTCACCGCTTCCCCTTTCTTTATTGTTTTAATTTGATAAGTTCATAAGTTGCAGAGGCGGTCACCCTCATTTATACAGTATCTCCTTTATTATAATGTTATGTTTTGCTTTTGTTTAAATTGAATTCTTTTCATAATATTATGATTTTATATATTATTTTCTTTATTACATTCACTATTTTAATATATATAATATATATATATAACTTTCCTTTGTATGTAGTAGGTTACAGACTTCCTTTGTTGTGAGTTCACTATATTGCATTTTTCTCTAATTTTATATAGTATAATTATATATATGTATTATGGTGGTGGTACATATATCATATACCCTACTATATTCTTGTAAGTTAGGTATTCATTTCAATAGTTAATTCGTTACCTTAAATATGGACGTTTTTTCAATATTAACTAATATATATATACTAGTGCAGTACAGGCGATGCATGCATATGTAGCTATCATATGCATATCTCGTGTGCATGCTAATATTTCTATGTCCCCATTAATTTAAGATGGGTCCTTACACTTATTGCATTCCTTACAAAATGAAGTCATTCGATTTGTAGATTGAGACATAGAGAATAATGTAGTACTTACTTGATACAAGAGTGTCTAGCTTGATGAAGAGGTCTTTAAATAACTTGATGTTGTCAAGACTTCCAAGAGGCTTCAAAGATGAACAATGATACCTTCAATAGTGTAGATGATGTTCCCAGGATCAGGGTTGCAGGGTTGCGACTCCCCCCCTTTCGAATCACTCTTGGAGCGCGCTCCCGAAATTCGCTCTCGTCGCGCTCCCGCAAAAAACAATTCGTTCGCTGGTTTTTTTCACAAAATTTTTGTCACAAAGATGTTCTAAACACAATTTTTTTTCAAAGAAACAATATTTTTTGAGTAGGGGAACCTAATATTCAAGCTTATGGCCCTAGTATTGATATGCAATTCATGGTAATGTAAAATATTTAAAATAAAATTGACATTCTCCTTAAAGTAAAATTGACATTCTCCTTTATCTTTCATTTTCATCTTTTTACTTAAATTTTTAACATTACCATGAAATGACTCAGGATGTTTGAGAGTGGTTCCAACCTCATTGGATTTCATATGGAGAAAGTAGAATTTTAGATCTCGCTCAAAATCCAGCAGACTTATCAGTTTTTCAGGATTTCAGAATTGGGGGGATTGCAATATTTCCATTGGAATTTGTCATGTACTAGGGTATGGGACTCGTATTTAATCAAGTGCACCAAGCCCTCTATGTGTCTTCATGTTAGTGACATTAGTTGTCGAACTCCTGTATCATGACCCTACTAAAAATGTACCCATCACTCAAACAAAATCTTGACTTGACATGCTACATTTTTTCTATCTTATGTTAATTGCTTAGAGGTTGATATTAATGACAAAGATCCCAAGATAGACACTGATTTTGATGATATGTAGCTATTTGTTGTAGCATGATTGTTTTGGTTGCTAGAGGCCATCTAGAGCCTATTTGTTGATGTATTTTCAGTTCAGAGATGGATTACACTCGATGCTATTTTGGTTATGTGCACCCTTACATGCTATATAAATGAGAACTTGTAACTTGTGGACATGGTTGAGGAAGATTATAACTTCTAGATGATTGATGTTATATGGTGTAATCCATGTTTTTATGCTTTTTATATCTAATTCGTCATTCTACATGCTTTTGTTGACATATATGCATCAATATATATAAAAAAATAAATTATATAAAATTTCGCTCCCGATTCGCTCCCGATTCGCTCCCAAACCGAGAGATTTTGAAAATGTCGCACTCCGCTCTCGCTTTCGCTCCCACTCCCGCTTCCAAGTAACCTTGCACAGGATTCTTGATACTTCCTAGATGATGACTTCTATAAAGATGTCTTCCAAAGAGCTTTCCAAAAAGACTTCCAAGAGAGAGAGATTAATATCCTTCTTGAAGATGATTATGTGTAATCAGGAGCCTTCAATGAGAGAGAGAGAGAGAGAGAGAGAGATGATAGCTTTGATGTGGTAGCCTTCCTTCAAGATGAATGATAAACTATTGAGTCTTTTTCCTTGTGCCCTTCCTTGTGTCCTTCCCTGTATCTTCTGCAAATGATGTCCTTCAAGGTAACTTGTATAAATGTCTTCCCTTTTATATCAACAAGAGTGATCTTCAAATTGCCTTCTCCTTCACCTTAGCTGTAATACCATGTTGAGAAATCAAGAGGGCAACTATTAGGATGATTTCTCTTTTCTTGATAATTGCTTGTGAAGTTATGTTGGCCTCTTATTACTTTTATTATGTTCTTTTCATCAAACAATTACCAAAACCATCACAAAAAGACAATGAACACAAGATGTAGGCTCCAAGTCAGGGCAGAACCCCTCCAAGGGGAAAACCCAATAAAATTCTTCTCTTCTTATAAAATCAGATCAAATGAGATATCCAAGACCCAAACAACAAGACCAAGATCTTCAACAAGACCCAAGTCAACCCTCCTTCCAAGCTTTTCCAATAAGACAAAGTCAACTCAAGTCAACACAAGACAAAGTCTTCCAAATTCGCTCAAACTTCAGAATTTTGCGCCCCAGCAACAGAATTTCAGACCTGCAGTAAGTCTGGAACTTCGGCCCCTGCAACTTTGCACGTGTGAGAGATTTAGGGTAGAAACTGATTTTTCTTCCTCCTTGATCTTCACTCTCTCCCTTGACTGCTTTCTCTTCTTCGCTTGTACTTCGCTCTTCTTGGCATATAATTCAAGACTTGCTTGATCTGCTCCAAATTAGGTCGAACTGTCCTCTATTTATACATATCCAGGAGGTTGAATTGTTCCTTCCAGGGCCGACTTGTTCAGGCAGGGCCAGCATGGTCTTGTGGGGACAAGAATGACAATTTTTGATTCAAATAAAATTCTTTTTCCATTTTCTTTTCAAAGTCCAAATGGGACTTGATTCAAATACAATATTTTGACTTATGACAAATATTATTTTGACTCGATAAACCCTAGAAGCATGAAGAACATGCTTGACCTAATTAATAAATTGACTTCAGTATGAAACTCATGCTTGTAATTTTTTTTTTGATCTTTACATAAAAATATACAATAACATAACTACATTAGCAATTATGAAGACTGAACCTACTTTCCAACAGGAAGTACTGAAGTTGCTTTTTGTCTTGGCAATTGGTTGCCAGGGTGTATATATATGCAATAATATGTTATTTTGTGCTGGTATTGGTAAAATATTTAGGTGGTATTTACTTGAAAAATGTGAGAAACTCAATCGCTATAGATTTATGTAGGTGATTGTAAGGATGATATCTGAATATGATTCTCTGTTCTTGATGTTAAGTTGTTAACAATAATTCTTTGTAGTAATGTGTTAACTGCATTGGTTAGAAGTCACCTCATTTAAAAATTTAAGTTCAGTTTAATATGCACTGGATTTTATATTTGTTGTGGAGTGTTTAACTTGAGATCTATTTTAAACAGATGTAAGCTGAGCCCTATGGCTTCTATTTTACTATTTTACAAGTTCAGAGGAAAAAAATTGAATGTTTGAAGCTGCTTAACATTGGATGGAAATAATGACAGGTGAAATGGTTTCAATTCCAGTACCTCCTGCTACTGCATCAATCTGGCCTGTTCCATTTGGATTGCTTCTACAAAAGGCAGCTGACGCAAATCATCTATGTACTAGTGGAACTTCTGCCGCATTTCCATCGATGCCATCAACACAAGAATTGGGCCGTATTATTAGAGAGGGTTCTGGAACTCCTGTCAATAATTTTTTTTCTCCCAATTTTCAATGGCCAAATTACGATTGTGGAGCCAATTTCTCACACTACATTCTGAAGCATACTTTGGAAGAACCTCAGGTTTGTTTTTATATTTATTTATTACTGTGATTACTTACTCTATTTTGTTTTCAATTCAAGAACCCATATTGGTATTTAATATTGACATTAATATTGGAGCCTGTTGTTTCCTCCTCTAAAACCCCAAGGGATAAAATCCTTTTCAGACTATTGCTTTGTAATGAAGCCACTGTTGGACGGCAGGCTGACCTGTAACTGGAAGATATAGAACATGCTGCTTCCATGTGAGAGCTTGATTGCCTATATGAAATATTGCGATCATCATCTTCTGTTGATTGGTCAGATTCTCTTATGTTTCAATACAGGCTTCAATACCTCGAATCCATGCATCAAATTTGCCCCATTCAATTTGTTAGCAAAACAAGGAACACTTATCATCACTGTTTATTTTTAAGGATCTTCTTATCTGATAATTACTTCTTATGATTTTTTCCATTAATTATTCTTTCATTTGCCTTCATCATAAAGCAATTAAACAGAAGATTTCAACAGTAGAAACATAAATGAAAATAGAGACTGCCAAACACAAGAGACAAGCATTTACCCTGGGAAAACCCACAGGGGGGAAACCCCAGCAACCTTTTCCTTAGAGAAATTATGAAGTTCAACAGAGATACATCAAAGTCATAGACAAACTGATCAGCAAGATAACAAGACAAACTGTCCGCCAAGAAGCCAAGTCAAGCCTCCTCAAACAGCTGCTAGAAGGCTTGGTCAAAGGTCTGCAATAGGTCTGAATTTTGGCTTGTTTCTACCACAGAAAGTTCGGACTTCTCCACAGAAATCACCCATAGAAACTCGGCCTAGAACAGTCAACGTGTGCGAGCAGCAGAAGAGAGAGAAACAGTCACATGCACGAGAGAGAGGGAGGTCAAACAGCTGGAGAAATCTGTCTTCTTCGCTTCTTGTCATTGGCCTTCTTCTCCTTGTCCTTCTTTGCTTAGATGAACAGAAATATGCTTGAGATGAGTGATCCGAATGGCCTCTTTGGAGGGTGAACGAATGCTTATAGTTCTTTTGGAGGGGTCAAATGGGTGCCTCCTTGGGGCTAGGCCGATTTGATCTCAGGAAGGCCGACTTGGACTTCTTGTGGAGCCAAAACCAAAAATTTCAAAATTCAAATTTTCTCTTTAAAGCCGACATGAAGATCATGTCATATATTTTTTCCTCTGACACAATAGCATGAAGAACATGCTTTACATTATTTACAAATACATCAAGAGTAAAATATTAATTATGATCACTGACCATAGCTACAAAATTTCAACAACCAGTAGGTATTGCCATAGGAATTTGAGATTGTTGCGCCTGCACCTTTTGTGCCATTATGTTATGGAACATAACCTAATATCATGGAAGGTTATCTTCACCTTTGCATCTGTTAATGTCCCCAGGGTAGTCTAAGTTACAAGGAAAGGTTGCAAAATTTTGAAAATGTCTTGTTAGGAAAAGATAATTTTCTTTGTTTAAAAAAGCCAAAGTAAAACCTTGCTCACTAGAGACAAATGATTAAAGCAAAAGAAATTGCGAATTTCAAATTTGAAAAGAAATTTGTCAATTAAACATAATCTTTAATCTCAATTGAATTTAAGGATCAGATTGTTGCCATTGACAAAATTTTATTAATTGACAAATCAATTGAAGTATGTTTGACAAAATGGGTATCTCCACACTGATCAAACACCTTAAGCAATTGTGCAGACAACCAAATCAATGATCTGTACACTCGTGTTTTACATGATTAAAACCTTCAAAGAGGGAAACAATCCACAACCCTAACCAACGTGGCAACTCGAGGCAATATATCAATGCAAAAGAAAAATATTGTACATAAGAGTTTCTCACAATCAATATTCAATAAATGGCCCTCCATGTTCTTAAATAGAAATCATGGACTAATCGGGGTTTAAGACATGGATCAATATAGTCATTAATATTGAGGATAATATGAACCGTCATATCACTTTATGTCTAGAACATATCGTGATTGTTGGATTAAATAACTACAAATGCATACTAGCCCTGTGGGTTAGTTCACTTGGTCAAGTCTTTGTTGTTAATGCACCTTTGCTATTGAGAGGTCATGAATTCAATTCTCTTGACACCCTCAGGGTCGAGCTCCGTGGTTGATGTCGAGAAATCTAAAGTGCTACCACTAAGATGATTTCTCTTCAACTTGATAATTGCTTGTGATGTATTTTTATTTTTCTTGATAATTATCTTCTTACATTATTATGTTGTTCTTATCATCAAACAACTACCAAAACAAGAAGATCAACAATACAAAAGAACACATGATATAGGCTACAAGCCAAGGCCAAAACCTCTCCATTTGAGAGGAAAACCCGCAAATCAGTTCTCTTCTTATGGATTCTTCAAATGACGAATTCCATGACCTCTAGACCAAGACCAATACCCTTCCAAGACCAACTCTGACCATCTTGATGATGTGCTTCCTCTGTCCAAGTCAAATCCAATCAAATCTCTTCCAATTGCACAACTTCGACCCCTAGCTACATAATTTCAGCCTCCCTTGCAGGTCTGAAATTTTTGGCCCCTACAACAGTTGCTGCCTCCACATGTGTGAGCAGTTTCAGGGCTTCCAAGGCTTCCTTTGACCTTTGCTTGGGTTTCTCCTTCTTCTAGGGCTTGTAGGTGACCTAGCAGATCTTCCTTTGACCTTCTTTCAACAATTTTCTCAACTTCAATCTTGTAGCATCAAAACCCTAGCCTTCCTTCTTCGCACGTGTGAGAGAGAGAGGGAGAAACAACCCAAAATTTTGTACTTCTTCCTTCTTTGCTAGCCTTCTTCTGCTTCTCCTTTGCTTAGATGATGAGAAGATGAGTGAGTGTCCATAGGAGGCCAAGTTCCCTCCTATATATAGGCTTCCAAGGAGGAAGACATGCCCTAATGAAGCCAACTTCTTAGCTGCCAGGGTTACTTGGTCTTGGAGGGTATTTTGACACTTTTAAATACAAAAATAATTCTTTTTACTAGTTACAATGTGCTTGATGGGGTCTTCTTCATATGACAGTGACTCTTCTGACTTCTTGACCCTTGGACAAACCCTAGAAGCATTCAATGGGTGGTTGACCTCTTAATAAAAGACCTTGAGCATGAAACCCATGCTACAAAAATTACAATAATAAATTTTCTTTTTACAATATACAAGAATCAAAAGTACATTTCACATTTATGAAGACCGAACCTAGTTACACATTTTAACACTCCCTCTTAACTAGGGGGTTATTGATAATGGTACATGTACATTCTCAAACTGAAGAGATCTCATAAGAAAAGTTGGATTTGTAAGCTATCTCATAAGCTATCATTTCAACTTATCTCTTTGCATCATACCAACCAACATTTTCACATAGCAAGGCCTTGACTAACAACTCTCTCAAGGCACATACCTCCACCTAGGTGTTCATAACGTATGTCCTTTTAGGACAACTCCTATCTTGGAATAACACATCCTCAAGGAATTTCCTCTTCGACTACTCTTATCTTGGATGCCCTATCTCATTTTCAAAGAGTATCAGAAACTAGATGCTTACCCAATCCTCCATTCTTTCTTCATGAAGTGAAGACAAAAATGATGTGTCTATCTCCCCCTAGCAACTAGAGAGGATATATTAACCAGTCCAAGCTTGTCTCTCAAATGCACAAGATTCTTATTAGGAAGAGATTTTGTTAAGATGTCAGCTACTTGTTCATCAGTGGAGATACATTGTTGCTGCAACACTCCATATTGCACCAACTTTCGTATGTAGTGATACTTGTTATTATTGTGCTTGGTCTTTCCATGGAACACTGGGTCTTCAGACAACCTTATACAATTGGAGTTGTCACAATGTATCATCGTAGGGTCCATCGGTCCGTTAAATAGGTCGGACAACAACTTCCTCAACCAGACAAATTCTTTGCTTACTTCACAGGCTGCAATGTATTCAACCTCGACACTACTCAAAGCAACCGATTCTTGCTTTCTAGTCATCCAGGATATCATGGAGGATCCCAAACTAAAATATCCTCCAATAGTGCTTCTCCCATCCATCTCACTACCTCCCCAGTTGGAAGCTCTATATCCGATCAAGTGAACATCATTCCTTTTATCATACTTCAAGCAATAGTGGATTGTTCCTCGCTGATATCTCAGTATAAGCTTGGCTGCTATCCAGTGATCATGCTTGGGCTCTACCTAGAACCGACTGAGAATATTCACTGCAAAACAAATCTCTAGTCGAGTATTTACCAAATACATCAGTGAGCCAACCAATTGTCTATACCTTGTCGGATTGACAGGGCTTGATTAAGAACTTCTTAGCCTCTTCAAGTTTGTAATATAGGTGTTGTCATAGGTTTGCAATCCATCATGTCAAACTTTTTCAGCATCTCAATCACATACTTTCCTTGACCTAGATAAATCTCATGAGGTCCTTGCCAAACTTCCAACCCCAAATAATAGTGCAGAAGCCCTAGGTCCTTTATATCGAATTCTGCTGCCAGTGTCTTTTTGCACTCTTCAATACGACCTTCTACCCCTGTCATGAGAAGATCATCCACATATAGAAGAATGATTATGGGCTCATCCTTCACAACCTTGATATAGAGATTAAGATCAATAGAACTCTTCGAGAAGCCCAATCTTTTTAGGTATGTATCAAACCTTGCATACCATGCCCTTGGTGCTTGCTTAAGGCCATAAAGTGCCTTCTTCAACCTGCAAACATAAGTCTCTCTATCTTTTACTTCAAATCCTAAGGGTTGTTCTAGAATCTGTATAGGCTTCTTCATTGATAGTACCATTCATGATTCAAGAATGCTATCTTGACATCCATTTGATGGATGTTCCATCCCATTGATGCTGCTAAAGAGATCAACGGACGTATAGTTGTATACCTTTCTGTAGGTGCAAATGTCTCTTCATAATCAGTGCCTTCCTATTGAGAGAAGCTCCTAGCCACAAATGTTGCCTTATATTTATCAATACTTCCATCTGTTGCATGTGTAATCTTGTATAGCCGCTTGGAAGTTACCACATAATGTCTTCAGGCCTAGATAAGATCTCCCAAACTTCATTCTTCATTATTGATTGATATTCTTCATTCATGGCAGCTTTCCATTCTTGATGTTTGGCAGCCTCTTGAAAGGTGGATGGTTATTGTTCTATTAACTTTGTCATATAGGCTGCATACCGTGAATATATTTTAGGCTTCTTACTTTCCCTGAATGTGCCTTTGGCTGCTCTATGTCCTTCTGCATCTAGAAGAGTAGATTTCAACCAATTAGGTCTCTTTATGCTTTCAAGGGTGATCACATGTTGAACCGGTTCATTGGGACCTTCTTCTTCATGATTTGAATTCTCTTCCTCCCTAGTGCATTCTTCTTCAAATATTGGAAGTTCATCATCAGAGTCCATCGGGAGGTCCTTTGATTTCTTGAATGCATTACCTTCATCAAAGATCACATCTTGGCTTACTTCTATTCGGTGTCCTTTTATGTAGATCCGATATGCCTTTGAGGTGTTACTGTAGCCAACAAATATACCCTTCATGCTTGTAGGATCCAACTTCTTTCTCTTATCTTTCAGAATGTGAATATAAACAAGATAGCCAAATATTCGGAGATGGTCTATGCTTGGTTTCTTCCCAGCGAATGCTTCCTCAGGAGCCACGTTGTCTAGTGATCTGTGAGGACTTCGATTTTGAACGTACACAATAGTTTTTGTTGCTTCACCCAACAAATAGGCAAGTCTTGATCATGTAACATGGCTCTTACACTTTCCTCAATTGATAGATTCTTTTGTTCAACAACTCCATTTTGTTCAGGATTATATGGGACTATCAACTTCCTCTTAATCCCAACCTCCTTATAGAAAGCTATGAGTTCCTTTGGTGTTTACTCTCCTCCATTGTTAGATCTTAGTACCTTTATCCTCCTTTCTTTAAGGTTCTCTCCTTCAGCTTTGAAATCTTGAAATTTGTTGAATACTTCATGCTTGGACTTCAACAAATAGATCCCAATTTTTCTTGAGTGGCAATCAATGAATGTTACATGATATAGATGACCTCCAAGAGACTTTGTAGACATAGGATCACATACATCAATATGGATGAGATCCAGGACTTCTTTTGACCTTGAAGCATTGCATTCAAGTGGTCTTTTACGTTTTTACCTAATGCACATCCCTTGCATACTCCTTCATGATCCTCCTTGTGTTCAAGGATCCCATTCACCATTGAATTTAGAGTTGGTAAGATTTTGTAGTGAAGGTGTCCAAACCTTCTATGCCAAAGATCACATCGGCTTACTACAATGTGAACCAAAGCTTGAGAGAGAGAGGTCAACAATTTGTAGAGTCTTCCTTCACGAATCCCAATTATCTTTGCATTTTCGATGCTAGAGATTTTATCCCGAACCACAACTTTTCCATCTATAAACTTGACTCTATCTCCCTTATCTTCTAGACAAAAAATAGAAAGTAAGTTCTTTTGCAAACTTGGTACATACTACGAACAGAATGTTATTGAGATGGATGTTTGCTCCATTTTCCAGCACTAGCAAGGTTGATCCAATTCCTCTTATAGGATATCTCTTCTTATCGCCAAGTTCAACAGAGTAGGACGATTTTCCTATTGATAAGGTTTGTAATTGTTTGTGCTCACCTGTCATATGTCTTGATGCTCCACTATCGTGTGAAAATTCGGAAATCCCAAATCCTACTGTAGCACCTGCTAATGTTTCTTCTATTTGTGAAATTAATCAACCAAATTATTTGCAGTTTCCTACGGCAAATATCGAAACATATACACTGTAGCCTTCACAAATACAATACTGCTGAAGAAATAAAAAACGTTGGAAGAATAGATGCACAAACACAATAATACGCCATTACTTTTGGACCAATATCCGGGAAAAATCCAAATTGGGAAAATCGATGCAACAACTGAGGGTTTGATTATTATGTAATAGTATATATGAGTTCAAGACTATGGATGCTCAAATCTAGCAATCCACAAACGTCTAGTGAGAAAAATCTCACTTCCACCAGTGATCTAACATTGACCTTAGCTCAAGATGAGCGGCCCCTTGTTGTCTCTGTGTCAACCTATTGGGACCAACGTCTCTCTCACTCTCCTTATCAACTGTTGTTCTGGAAACTCGGCCTTCTGGCTCTCCGAGCTCCCACTCCGGCTCCTGTTGGAAATATTGAGAGGAGGGGTGAATGAATATTTCTTTTCAATTGTTATTTTTACCAGTTAGATCACTTATATTTAGAACGCAAAATGACCAATAAGAATAAATGCTTTTATTAATTTCTTCTTTACAATAAATCAAGTACAATATATGTAGGGCTCCAACCCTAGATGAAGACACCGATCTTCAATCTCCCAGGCTCCACGCTGTATTTGCCAAGCACCGACTTGGACTTCTAAGGCTCCAACCTTTTCAATCCTGAGGCACCAACCTCAAGGGCTCCAACCCTATATCTGGTTCAGGCTCCAATAGGGTTTCTTAAGGACTCCGATCCTCTAGGGCTCCAACCCTATCCTCCAAGGCACCAACCTTGTCTTTTCGAGGCTCCAACCTCTTGAGCTCCAACCCTTGCTTTACTTCGTTAAGATATATTTGGTTCTACTTCACGGCTCCCAATGTCTTCTTCAACGAGCCCTGTCAATCTTCAACTATCTTCACTTTAGTCTCCACGTCACGTCATCAATGACAACCTTATTCTTCACATGAAGGTGTCACCACTGCTCTTCATGTTACCCAAACAAAAATTCTTCAAGGTCACCTCATGATGGCTTTAATGCATCACGGGCTTCAATGCATCATGGTATTCGATGATCTCCACAAATCTTCAATATGTTGCTTCACAAAGTTCTCCAAATCTGCCATATTTTGTTGTCAAGAGAAGACTTCAACAAGCTCTATTTGTCTAATCTGAATAAATCAACACTTAGACCTCGACAACTACAACAACTTTGACCACTAACAACTTCAACCACGACAACTACGACAACTTTGACCACGACAACTACAACAACTTCGACCACGACAACTATGGCAACTTCAACCACGGTAGCTTCAACCGCGACAACTACGACAATTTTGACCACGACAACTACGACAACTTCGACTATGGTAGCTTCAACCGTGGTAGCTTCAACTACGGCAGTTGTGACAACTTCGACCACAACAACTACGACAACTTCAACCACAAAAACTACGACAACTTCAACTACGACAGCTACGACCACGACAACTACAACAACTTCGACCACGACAACTACGACAACTTCTCTCTTCCTAGCTCGAACTTGTGGGAGACTATTGAACCCAAGAACAATTCCACAAACTTGTCTTCCTTGCTTTTCTAGGCTGCGACTTCTTCTCTACCTCTTGTCTTGTCTCCACCGAAAAATCCTGAGCTTGAATGGACGAATTTAGGTTTATATTTATAGTGATTTTGTTTATAACTTAAGGGACACGTCTATTTGAAGTGAGGTTGACTTGTATGATTGAGTGTAGGTCGGCTCACTACTAGGAATAATTTCCTTAACTTAAAAATTCAATATCTCACAAACTGTTGGGAGTTTTAGGGAAAATAAAGGCTCGTTAGAAAGAGGAAAATCATCTTTAAGATGGTTTAGGATACATTTTGAAAGGATGCTTCCAAGGTGTCCAAAATAATTTTTTTTTGTGACTGTCCTTAAATTTTATGAGTAAAAAGTTTGGGACAGCATGAGGAATGTTTGGGACAGCGTGGCTTCTTCATTCTTTGGCTTCTTCATTGTTATCAATGTCATCATAGGATCATGGAGTCATTATGTTGGAGTGCAGCATCCATGTAGCATGATGCATCAACAATGTCATCAAATACTAGTGCAGTCATAATGCAACATCAATAGGAGAACTCCAAAATAGTCTTCCAACCATCAAATGATCTCCAACCATATTATCAAGACCTCATCAATTGTGGTCATTCATCAAGAGTATGACATCATCAAATGTAGTCCTCCATATGTCATCAAGGGCTTCTAAATACTTGGCACTTGGCACTTCTTAAGACTTCTTCATTAGTGACTTGACATATTAATTGATGACATTCTTATCAAACAAGAGTTATGACATCATCATTTGGAGCCACGCATCTATTGTCTTCAACCTTATCATCTCATTCTAGGGTTTCATGATATTCATTAGGCATCTCAAGAATATTTGCCATCTTGGCCAATGCCATATTTACATCAATGACAACATTGATTAACAACTCCTGCCTTTGAAAATCGACTTCTCCTTAGCAAATACAGATCTCCCTCTGAAGCTTTGCGTTGCCTCTTTGCATTGCGTCAACCTCTTTGCAGAGTAAGCTGTCTCTCTGCTATGCACTCACTGGACTGGAAATACTTCCTTCCAGCCTTACTATCCCTGCCCCTCTCTCATTGCTTTGAAACTACTGAATCATATTCAGCAACGCACACCTGCTACTCTGGAGTTCAATTTCCTAGCAATATCGAATTCCTTTCTCTCTCAAGTGTGTTCCCTAATTGCCCATCAAGCTCCTTCTTATAATCTCTTGTTGGAGCACAAACGGCCAAGATTAAATAATAATCAAGGGCTAAGATTAACTGGGAGTTGATCCTCGTCTTTATCTAGAAGGTTCACACCAGATTTAATTAATACCCTTTAATTAATCACATTTCCTAAGTTTAGACTTAGGAATACATTAAAAAATGATTAGTTATTTTAATTAAACCATCTCTAGCTGGAATTTTCCCAAATGATTTATGGGTCTTGGAGAATGCATGTGTCTTAGCCTCTTTGCAAAATCTCGAGGCTAGAGCACATCTGATGCTACATAAATCAACATGTGGATTACTCAAATATACTCATCTTCAAATGTGCCTGTAAGTGCTGAGAATAACCCTTCGTCCTGTTGACCCTGCCGCCCGCACCTACCTACCAGTTAGCGAGAAAAGCCTTCAACCCCACAAGGTGTGGTTGGTGGCAGGGAACTCAGAGAAGGGGCTGTCACACTGATCCCAACTCTCTCCGTTTTAGCTATCTCCTAGGCTAGCTAAGGTGGGTGGTCCCTA
>APFE031272028.1:231733-246470 GCA_000404065.3 Pinus taeda | reverse complement strand
CATCATACTAGCATCACTTATTACAATTTCCCGTAGGGTGTGGAATCTGGGTACAAAGAAGAAATATGATGAGAAGATAGAAGGAGAGTTAAAAAACTCTGTTGACTGATGACATCTGATGGTACAAGTGTCCTCTGGATCATCCTTGGGCATGGAGTCGTCACATAATCATCAGGTGCTACTCCAGTAGTCAACACGTCCTTTGTAGAAGTCTTGGTCATACTATTCTTGATGGATAATAGGAGATTCCATAATGCCTTGATACCTTGCTTGAGATGACTTGCTACCATAGAACACTGCCTCAAAGATTTCTTCAAGGATGTAGTGATCTTCATTATGCCCTTAACCAACCTTAGCTCTGATACCATGTTGAGAAATCTAAAGGGCTGCAACTAAGATGATTTCTCTTCAACTTGATAACTGCTTGTGATGTATTTTTAGTTTTATTGATAATTATCTTCTTACATTACTATGTTGTTCTTATCATCAAACAACTACCAAAACAAGAAGATCAACAATACACAAGAACACAGGATATAGGCTGCAAGCCAGGGCCAAAACCTCTCCACTTTAGAGGAAAACCCACAAATCTCTTCTCTTCTTATAGATTCTTCAAATGACGAATTCCAAGACCTCTAGACCAAGACCAATACCCTTCCAAGACCAAATCTAACCTCCTTGATGATGTGCTACCTCTGTCCAAGTCAAACCTAGTCAAATCTCTTCTAGCTGCACAACTTCAACCCGTAGCTACAAAATTTCGGCCTCCACTACAGGTCTGAAATTTTCAGCAACTACAATAGTTGTTGCCTCCACACGTATGAGTAGTTTCAGGGCTTCCAAGGCTTCCTTTGACCTTCGCTTGGGTTTCTCCTTCTTCTAGGGCTTGTAGGTGACCTAATAGACCTTCCTTCGATCTTCTTTTTGCAATTTCCTCAATTTCAATCTTGCAACATCGAAACCCTAGCCTTCCTTCTTTGCACGTGTGAGACAGAGAAACAACCCAAACATTCGTCCTTCTTCCTTTTTCGCTAGCCTTCTTCTGCTTCTCCTTCGCTTAGATGATGAGAAGATGAGTGTCCATAGGAGGTTGAGTTCCCTCCTATATATTGGCTTCCAAGGAGGACGACATGCCCTAATGAGGCCGACTTCTTAACTGCCAGGCCAACTTGGTCTTAGAGTGTATTTAACACTTTTAAATACAAAGATAATTCTTTTTACAAGTTACAATGTGTTTAATGGGGTCTTCTTCATATGACAATGACTCTTTTGAGTTCTTGACCCTAGGACAAACCCTAGAAACACTCAATAAGTGCTTGACCTCTAAATAAAATACCTTGAGCATGAATTCCACGCTACAAAAGTAACGATAATAAATTTTCTTTCTTTTTACAATATACAAGAATCAAAAGTACATTTCATATTTATGAAGACCGAACCTAGTTACACATTTCAACTGTTGAGCCGGCAGGAGGCAATCCCTTTGGGCGAATCTGCCTGGTAAAAATATTCCATGGACATAGCGGTCACTGATCTCTGGGGTTCGTGAACCACATAGAAAAGAACTTACAAATGCATACTAAAGAGACACTTTTATCTAAAGACACATTATACCAAGTTGATTTTAATTAACTCCAAAGTGTCTAAATATCTTAACATCCCTCCTTCAGAACATCTTGGGATAAGATTGAAAGATTTACAAAGGTGACATGATAGGAGAAGGAATGAGGCATCAGAGCCTATCCCCTCTGAATGACAATTTTGTAAAGTCCTAACATAGATCAGAGTTTGAAAAAATTTGCTTCTCTAAGAGACTTTGTGAAAATGTTTGCAGCTTGATCATTTATAGAGCAAAAAATGAACCTGTGCATGTGATCTTGAAAAAGATTTATGATGAGGTGCATGTGTAGTTGAATGTGTTTGTTGTGTTGACTTTGAATTGGATCTCTCCAAAGACCATGCCATAATTCAAAAGAACAAGTCGGCCTTCTCAAGCATCAAGTCAACCTAAAAACATGGAAGAAGAGTCTATATATAGGAGGACTCAGCCTCACTTAAGGAGGCATTCATTCATCATCAAAGAGTTCGATTTAAGTAAGAAGAAGTGACTGAAAGAGGGCAGCGAAGGAAGGGATAATCTCAAGCAAAAGGAATCGAAGGTTTGCATCTGTTTTAGGGCTTGAATCTGTCACATGTGCAAAGGAGGATTAGGGCATCCAACTATTGCAGAAAGGTTGAATTGCAGACATTTAGGAAGCCAAATCAAGACAAGAAATACATCTATCTTTCATGTGGAGATCACAAGAAGATTAACTCTAGTTAAACGAAGGAGGAAAAAGATTGAAATTACCCCAAGTCTGCCACATGTGTGAAGAATACAGTCCATTGTCGGAGGCCGAGAGTTGAAGTCAAGGAGTCCGAGAATTTCAAACTAGTGTTGCTTTTAGCGAAGGCTAAAGTTGAAGAAGAGATTGCAGCTGAATCAATAAAGGATTAACTCTGACTTGAGGCAAGTTGACTTGGCCTTGGAGAAGTTCTTGGTCAAGGGTATAGGTCTTGGAATTCGTCAATTGAAGATTCTATAAGAAGGAGAATTCTGTGGGTTTTCCTCTAAAGATTGGAGAGGTTTTGGCCCTGGCTGATCACCTATATCTTGTGTCCTTTGTCTAATTGTTCTTTATGTTTTGGTCGCTGTTTGATGAAAATGAACACTAATAATAATGAAGTACAAGAAGAAGCTAATGAAGTAAAGTAAAAATACATCACAAGCAGTTATCATTGAAAGAGAAATCTCCTACACTCGCTGCCACTAGATTTCTCAACAAGGGAGAGGCTTCTTCCCATATTAAGTTTGGGGTGAATCTCCACATTAGGATCCTTTGTTGAAATTGTAACTACTGTTGGTCTTCATAATGTAATGCAAAACAATCATTGATGTATTTCTTATATTCATTATTATATTTATTTGTGGTCAAAGCAAGTTCTTCATGCTTATAGAGTCAAAGAGAGTGGAAAAGAATTTATTATGAGTCGAAGAAAAATGTAGTTGAGTCATGTCCCATTTGGACATTTGAGAGAAAAATGAATTTGAATATTTTGTCTGAGTCGAAGTCCACCAACTGGGCAAGTCGACGCAGTCCTCCAAGAGCCACCTATTTGACCCTCCTGGACAGGTATATATAAGAGGCAGTTCAACTCATTTGAAAGATCATCCAATTACAAACACAAGAAGTATATCTGAACCGTGCAATGGGAGGACAAGAAGCAGAAGTCAAGAGAGAGAGAAATGAAGTCCAAGAAGATATAATTTTGCTTGACCGTATTTCAGACTTGAAGGCTGAATTCTTTTTGTGCTATTGCAGGCCCTAATTTTCAGGGGCCAAAATTTCAGGAGTTGATCAGATTTGGGACAGGTTGACCATCATTGACTTTGACATTGGAGGTGACTTGGAGTAGGGTTTGACTTGACATTTTGATGGCAATTTTGGTCTTGGTCTTGAATATCTCATTTTGATCTGATTATATAAGAGAAGGATTGTTGGGTTTTCCCCCTTGTGGGGTTTTGCCCTGGCTTGGAGCCTAATTTTTGTTTCTTTTGTCTCTTTGCTTTTCTTGAAAGACTGGACATTTGTATAATTGCTTGATGAAGAGCACTTAAGAAGTAATAGTAAAGACATTAAACTTCCACAAGTAATTATCAAGACAGAGAAATCAAGCCTAACCTCACTACACCTGATTTCTCAACATCCTTAGGATTGACATCACAGTTTTGTGATGGTCTTGAGGGATATTCGTTTTCCTTCAAGAGACAAGGCAACGGTTTAATTACTTTTAATGTAAAAAAAGTCATATCAGTTGGTATGGGAAGTTCTTGCCTAAATTCAGAATTGGCCAAGAAATGTCTGAGAAACGTTTCCCAATGTTATTTTCTGGAAATGTGAGATGTTTCTCGCGTGTTTCCCAAGTGCCCCCATGTCTAATGCATTTCCAGAGGCAAAAGAGACCTCTGTGGCTTTACATATGATTATCCAAAATGTTGACTTTGGAACGAGTTAGATCTCTATAGAGATAGGGAGTTGCCTATAGTACTATCCCTCGTGGATTCCTAGAACATGAGTTACAATTGGAGGTTTATGATAGTTGATTTGATGGGGAAATCATGGAGATGGTGAAGTCATTTCGTTTCACACATTGTGTCCCTTCGAGTATGCAGACACGCATGCGTGTTTGTGGGATTTGGGTGCGATTTGTATGCAACTTATTGTAAAATAAGTTAGAGGTTATCCCCACATTGTCACTCTTACTGGTAACATTGATAAATATGCAAATGCTAGGATAAGGTAAGATATTTCAGAAGATTTTTACTTCTACACACTTGTACTAAAATCATTATATCGCCTCATTTGCTTGATCATTTCAGCTATGCCAGTTTAATGGCATTTGAGTTTGAATTAGTAGTTGAAATTTTAATTGTTTTTAATGAATTATTCAATTGTCCACTTTTACAGCATAATTTACTTCCAATTTCTTGTGATATGTTTGTCCAGGTTTTATTAGTTGAAGAGAGAGGGAAAGCATCTGCAATGAATGATCCAGAGGAACAGATACTGTGGACGAGTGAAACTGTTCCCTACATTGTATCTTATCACAGGGGTAATATTGTCTTTTGCTTTTCAATCAGATACCTCCTGCTTTGAGTTTTTGAGGTGGTCTGTAATTTATGGTCCTGGAATTTGGTTGTTATTAGGCCATTGTAGAAACATTATTCGTGGCTATGATCGTTTTGTTTGAAACCCTTCTGCATCAAAATTCAAACTTAGAATATTTTATCATTTAATTAGTAATTAGATATGGCTTTCATTTGTAGTTTATGGCTAACTGATATCAATTTGGGATTCATTTTGTAACAGGGAATATGCGGCATTCTGTATGGTACCTGAAGATGTCTAGCTCCAAGGTAGAAACGATGTCTGTTGTTTCCATCCAAAGTCAAGTTTATGCAGAGGAGCAAACCAATGTTTTGAGCTTACATAGGATCTGGCAAGATAAATGTGTTCAGCCAATTGCTAATCAGGTACAATATATATTTTGCCAATTCAAAGGACCTTCTAGAGGTTGGATCAATATTAGGTTGACTGATTCGTTGGTAACCTTGTTTGAAATTTATTTATTTTCTTTCGTATTTTAATGCAGTTAAACTTAATGTCGGCATTTATATGTGGATTTTTATTTTTTATTTTTTTGTTTTCCTTTTTAAATTCATGAAACTTGTCTGATAGAGCTTCTGATTAGTATTAGCAGGGAATCTTTCCTTTCATGGACCATCAGAATTTTGTTTGTAAATGAAGTTGAAACAGACTCTGGGAAGGAGTTTTAAAACATGACTTAAAACTAATCCAGATCCTGTCCAGTGGATGCCACGGAGAACTAATCACCCTGGCCTACAGGGGAACTAATCGTCCTGTTCCATAGTAGAACGATCGTCCTGTTCCACAGTAGAACGAATCATCTTGGCCCACAGGAGAACTAATCATCCTGTTCCACAATTGCCACGGGGTGTCACAGGGGAAGGTTGAACCTTTACCTTGTACATAGTGCACCACTAGGGATGGTGAGTTGCCCTGTGGTCACATGTCGCTCCAAGAAGCACCCCGCACCCCCTTGGAGCTCCCAGAGCTCAATACATCATACTCCACCCTCATAAGAGGGTCTCTGAACGACACCAAGTCGTTTTCGGAAAGTCAGGAATTTGACCTTTCATAGGGGCTTTGTCAAAATGTTAGTGACCTGTTCATCTGTACCGATATGTTGCAGCCTTATTGCTCCTCGCTGCACCATATCTCGAATATAGTGGTACCTGATATCAATATGCTTGGAGCGATCATGAAATATGGGATTATCTGATAAATGGATCCCGCTCTGGTTGTCACATAGAATCACGGTGGTATCCAATGTAAATCCAAACAGCTCACTGAAGAGCTTTTGCAACCAGACTGCCTCACAAGAGGCCATGCTAGCAGCGATGTACTCTGCCTCGGCGGTGCTCAAAGCCACCGACTTCTGCTTCCTGCTCATCCAGGATATCGAGGCAGATCCCAAAGAGAAACAACACCTGAAAGTGCTCTTTCGGTCCATCACATTGCCTGCCCAATCAACATCAGTATATCCAAGTAGTCTCACATCTCCGACAGTATATCTCAACCCATGAGTGATTGTGCCACGAAGATATCTCAATAGATTCTTGGCACCAATCCAATGTGAGTGGTGAGGCTCAACCATATGTTGACTCAATGTGTTGACTGCAAAGCATATATCCGGACGGGAGTTCACCAAGAACATTAATGCTCCGACGAGTGGACGGTACTCGGTAGCATTTCATAAAACAAGTCCGGTAGCACTACTGCTTAACTTCTTGAAGTCAAGCTCCATCAGGGTAGTTACGGGCTTGCAGTCCACCATGCCGAATCTCTCCAATATCTTCACCACATATTTTCCTTGAGATAGGAAAATCTCCCCCTGGTTTCTGCCAGACTTCCAGTCCTAGGAAATAGTGCATAAGTCCTAGGTCTTTCATCTCGAACTCAGAAGCCAACTCCCTTTTACATTCATGAATGAGAGGGTCTGCACCTGTTAGAAAGAGGTCGTTAACATATAGCACCAGTATGAGAGGCTTGTCATCTATAACCTTAAAGTAAAGGTTAGCATCAGCTTCACTCCTAGTGAATCCCAGCTTCATCAAGTAGCTATCGATCCTCTCATACCATGCTCGGGGTGCTTGCTTTAGCCCATAGAGGACCTTCTTCAACCTGCACACATGAGATTCTTGATCATAAATCTCAAATCCTTCGGCTTGCTCCACATAGACCTCCTCCTTGATCGAACCATGTAAGAACGCAATCTTGACATCCATCTGATGTAGGTTCCATCCTTGCGAAGCAGCAAGGGCTATGATAGAGCGGATGGTGGTATATCAGGCAACAAGTGCAAATATCTCGTCATAGTCTATACCTTCCTTTTGGGAGAAGCCACAAGCGACAAAACGAGCCTTATACTTTTCCGCACTTCCATTAGCTACATGCTTTATCTTGTAAAGCCATTTTGAAGTGACAACTACTTTGTCCTGGGGTCTGGGAACCACATCCCAAACATCGTTTTTCATAATGGACTCATATTCCTCGTTCATAACATCCTTCCATACTTGATGCTTGACGACATCTGTGAATGACGAAGGCTTATTTTGGATGATCGTGCTCATGATGGTTAGATATCCCGGATACCTATTCGGTTTCTTAGTTTCACGGAAGGTTCCTCGAGGTGCAATGTGTCCTTCAGCATCATCAAGTGTCCCCCTAAGCCATGAAGGCCTCTTCCTAGAAGAGGAAGGCTCTTGCGGAGGAGGATCAATAGGATCCATAGGTTCTGCCACTTCGGGCATCGTCTCAACTTCCTTTTCCTTCAGTTCCCCGGTGTCAGCTTCTTTAGGTCCCCTTAAAGTAGGAAGATTATCTACCTTGCTAAGAGCCATATCTTCGTCAAAGTTGACATCATGACTAATCTCGACTTCCCTTTGACCAGCTACATAGATTCTATAGCCCACGAAGATTCCTTTCTTTCCAGATGCACCCAATTTATTCCTTTTTTCTTTAGGCACATGAAAATATACAAGACTTCCAAAAATTCTAAAATGAGATATGTCAGGTTTCTTATCGGTGAACATTTCTTCGGGAGTCTTGGAACCCAATGCTTGATGAGGGCTTCGGTTTTGTACATATATGGCGGTATTTGCAGCTTCGGCCCATAGAAACTTTGGAAGTCTTTGATCATGGAGCATAGCACGAACAACTTCCACAATTGTTCGATTCTTCCTTTCCGCCACACCATTCTGCTCAGGAGTATATGGTGTAGTAGTCTCCCTCTTAATGCCAACCTCTTTGCAAAAGTCATGAAACTCATTGGATTCATATTTAGTCCCATTATCAGTGCTTAAGATCTTGATCTTCTTTTCAGTTTGGTTCTCGATCAATGCTTTGAAGTGCCGAAACCAGGAGAACACTTCATTCTTCTTTTTCAAGAAGTATATCCAAGTCTTGCAAGAATAATCATCTGTAAAAGTGAGGTAATGTAAATATCCTCCCAAGGAGTTCACAGGCATGATACCGGATATGTCTGAGTGAACCAACTGCAATATATCGGAGGTCTTGCTTTGGCTTGAGGGAAATGGTCCCCTTTTGAGCTTTCCTTCGGCACACCCTGGACATACACCTTCTTGCTCTAATCTGAACTCGGGCATCCCGATGACCATTTTTCTTACATCGGGTAGAGCTTTATAATGAAGGTGAGCAAACCTCCGATGCCATAGTTCGGACTGAAGAGGTGTCACAAGACATGACATCCAGCGGACTTCTTTCGACCTGATATAATGAATCAACTCGAAACCCAAGAGTAAAAGCATCTTTAAAGTTCTTTTTCCATACACGTACCTTGCCATCGCTGAAGGCCACCTTGTAGCCTTTGTCTTCCATTGCCGAAATGAACACCAGGTTCTTTTTGAGATCAGGTACATATAATACATCTTGTAAGTGGATGGTATTACCTTGATTCAATTGAAGAGTGACATTTCCTATGCCTTTCACGGGATATTTTGAATTATCTCCAAGAACAATTTCCAGGTTGGTTTCCTTCTCTATCAGATTATAGAGAGCTTCTTTGTAACTAGTGAAGTGCTTTGAGACACCACTATCAATAAGCCAATTTCTCAGCGAGTCCAGGGGAGCAGTAGTAGATAATATTCATCTTGCTTATTGTTAACAGTGTTAGATTCATACCTGGAATTTCTTGCCTTCTTGAATGGTTTTCCTCTTCCTTGATTTCTGACACCTCTTTTACCTCTGCCATTTGACCTGCCATTCCTTTGATTGCCTTGAGAGGGATTTTGATCACCGTCCTGGTTTGAGTCCCTTTTATCAGGGCACTCCCTTGCATAGTGACCCGTTTTATTGCAATTGTAACATCGTCCTTTTCTTCCACCCTTTGGTCTAGATTTTCCTTTGAATTTAGCCTCAAAATTGTTTCTTCTTTTAGTATGAGAAGAAAATGCAGAGGGATGACCTTTAACTATGGGCATTACTTGCTCTTCCATCCTCGTTTCTTCTTGAATGCGTCTAGCCATTAATTCCTCAAATCAAGGAATTATGTTATTGTTGAGAAGAGTAGTCCTGAATATATACCATTCAGATGGCAGTCCTCCAAGAGTTGTGAGTGTCATTTCCTTGTCAAGAATTACTTCCCCAATAGATAGGAGATCGTTCTTGATCTCGGTGATCCTTAAGAAATATGCTTGCATACTCTCATCTTTGCCCTTCTTAATTTCCTTTAGCTTATTTCTAAGAAAGAAGACTTGATTTGCATCATTAAACTTAAATAAACTCA
The DNA here is from genome assembly GCA_000404065.3 of Pinus taeda. Taxonomy (NCBI): domain Eukaryota; kingdom Viridiplantae; phylum Streptophyta; class Pinopsida; order Pinales; family Pinaceae; genus Pinus; species Pinus taeda. Next base: position 237,041 of record APFE031272028.1, on the reverse strand, counting down.
CTAGTCTATCGTAGATTTCCTTGGAGGTGTTCAGCTCGAAAACATAGGCCACTGTTATGAAAAAATTAGTTAATATTATGTTTATTATTTAATCTAGGTTTAGTTAGGCGAAAGGGCACGATCATAAGATCACGCCCTTTCCCAAAGGGTGTCCATGGCGGTATTTAAGCCAGGAGCCCCATTGTAATCAGATCATCTATCTATTCATCATCTTTAATAAAATATTTATATTTATATATTCTGTATCTCGAGCATTTGTCTGCTTCATCTGGTATCAAAGCTATAAAAGAATGGACCAAACCTGTTAATATATCCAAGTTAAGAGGGTTCTTAGGGTTGACAGGATATTACCGAAGGTTTATTAAAAACTATGCACATATAACTGCACCTCTAACAAATCTTTTAAAGAAGAGTTCGTTTCTATGGGATGAGGAAGCAGGAAGGTGTTTTGAAAAATTAAAAGAAATTATGTCTAATGCTCCTGTATTAGCAACACCAGATTTTTCTAAACCATTTATAATTGAGTGTGATGCTTCTGGATTCGGTATAGGTGCAGTACTAAGGCAACAAGGACATCCCATAGCTTTTGAAAGTAGGAAGCTCAATAAAAGAGAGCCCCTCAAATCCACATACAACAAAGAAATGCTCGCTATCATGCATGCACTAGCTAAGTGGAGGCAATATCTTTTGGGAAGTAAGTTTTCTATTCGAACAGACCATAATAGTCTCCAACATCTCCTTCAACAAAAAACGCTTTCCGAAGAACGACAAAAATGGATTGAGAGAATTGCCGTTTTTGACTTGGAAATACTACATAAAAGAGGTAAAGACAATGTAGTAGCCGATGCCTTATCCAGGAAAGATGAAGAACCTACACTACTTGCAATGTCGGTTGTTGTTCCTGAGTGGCTTAACGAAATTCGAAGTGAGTATGCCAAGGATCCAGAAGTAACAACAATAATCAATAACCTTCCCAATAACTCAAAATTTGAGTGGAAGAATGATATCCTATGGTATAAAGGAAGAATATATCTAAGTACAAATTCCAAGTTTAAGTTTAAGATACTCAAGGAATTACATGACTCGCCGTCAGCTGGACACGTAGGATTCTTTAAGACTTACTACAATGCACGTCAATCCTTCTTTTGGAAGGGAATGAATCATGAAATTCAGAAATATGTAGCAGAATGTGACACATGTCAAAGGAATAAAAGCGAAAATATTACGACACCAGGATTACTTCACCCCTTAAACATTCCAAATCAGAAGTGGGAAGAAATCTCAATGGACTTTATCGAAGGATTACCAGTATCTGAAGGCAAGGACAAGATTTTCATAGTAGTCGACAGACTAACCAAATATGCTCACTTTATGGCAATAAAAAAGTCATACCCAGCAAAAGAAATCGCTGAAATATTTTGCAAAAATATATATAAGTTGCACGGTTTTCCAAAAGTCATTGTAAGTGATAGAGATGCCAAGTTCAAAGGTAATTTCTGGAAGGAATTGTTCAACCATGTAGGAACTTACTTAAATATGAGTTCCGCTTATCACCCACAACAGATGGCCAAACAAAAGTTGTCAATAAATGTTTGGAGGCCTACCTACGTTGCTACGCTACAGAAAAACAAAATAAATGGGCTCAATGGTTACACCTTACTGAATGGTGGTATAACTCCACCTATCATACATCAGCGAAAATGACGCCATTTCAAGCCCTATATGGATATGAACCCCCGAAATGGAAAGATCTAGCTATGGTCCAAACAAATCTACTTGCTGTTAAAGATCAACTAGAAGAAACCCAGAAAATGGTCCAAATATTAAAAGAAAATCTAAATAATGCAAGGAATCGTATGAAGCAACAAGCAGACCGTAACAGAACGGAAAGAGAGTTTGAAGTTGGAGAATGGGTATTTGTTAAGCTCCAACCATACAAACAATTATCCTTAAAACAAAAAGGAAAAAACAAATTGGCACCAAAGTTTTATGGACCTTATCAGATCAACAAAAAAATTAGCCAAGTTGCATATGGTTTAAGCCTTCCAGAGACAAGTCGTGTTCACAACGTCTTCCACGTATCTTGCCTTAAAATGGCCCTAGGTAACAATCAAACAGCGCAAACAACAATTCCATCCCTAGATGATGAGGGAAGAGTCATTTTAGAACCAGAAGGTATTTTGTCTACTAGAGAAAGAAAGCTTCGTTATCGTACTATCAAGGAATATCTGATCAAGTGGAAGGACTTGCTCGAAGAAGAAGCTTCTTGGGAGAATGAAGCATTTTGTCAACAACATTCGTCGTTACGTATGCTTTGAGGACAAAGCATTTTTTCGAGAGGAAGGCAATGTTATGAAAAAAATAGTTAATATTAGGTTTATTATTTAATTTAGGTTTAGTTAGGCGAAAGGGCACGATCATAAGATCATGCCCTTTCCCAGAGGGTGTCCATGGCGGTATTTAAGCCAAGAGCCCCATTGTAATCAGACATCATCTATCTATTCATTTATTAATAAAGTATTTTTATATATATTTCTGTTATCCAGAAGTTTTTATGCTCCACCTGCTTTGATCTAATGCAACTATGTCGGAGTTTGAGCTCCTATCACTCTTTTTCCCTCTGAAGCCTTGGTAACTTGTCTTACCTTTGCTGATTTTGAGTGCAATTGCTCATATTGGGTTGCCTTTCAAGTTGTTGGTTTGGTTGCTTTGACCTCTAGAACTGCTCCATCTAAATTTCTTTCCATGGCCGCAACTTGTCAACCCTGATTTCTTGGTAAGGAGGCATTATGAGCACTAGCAACATTCCATAAAGTCAATTTGTTTCCCTTCTTGATTTGGCAATAGGATTCCAAATTCTCATAATACTTTTCAGACAGTCTAGGTGTAGAAAATCCATGAAATTCTGATCTGCTAGTATGAATTATGAACAATCTGAAAACTAATTTTCTTTTCATGCAGAAACATAATTTCTCTACCAAATAGCAGCGGAATAGAACAGAAATAATTGCACAAAATTCACACAATAGACAACACAATTTTCTAGGGGAACCCAACTGGTAAAACCCTTGCTTGCTTGGGAATTTTATTGAGAAAAACTGAGCAATAGATCTCTTACAAATAACCCTGCTTCAATAGAGAATACAATCTGATCTCTCAGCCTTAATCTAGGCTTGAAACAATCTGCAAGATGCTGATCTTCCTCCTCCTGGTATGTGCACTAGATGCTCCTATTTCCTAGTGCAAATCCTTAGGAAATAGGCCCCTATTTCCTAGCGCTGGTTGAGCTCCTATTAAATAGGGATTTCCCCTATTTCTGTGTTCACTTCCAAGAATAAGTTCTCTCCACAGTAATTCGCATAAGAAGAAACTCCACAAGCTCTCTTGCTCACAAACTCATGCTCAAGAATAATGAATAACAAGTGTGCCTTCAATCTCCTTATAAGCACGATTTGGCTATTGTTAGTGAGTTTTCTAAATTAGGCGCTGAACTGGAGCTTTTCTAGTTAACAAAAATCAACACACTTAGTTAATTGGATCCTCCCAAAATTGAGGAGGCTAACTCCACTTAAGCATTCAGTTCTCAATTTAACTCACACTAGAGGACAGATAACTCGGTCCTCCACAAACTCGCACTAGTCAAACTGCTTCTTGAACTCGTCCTCATCAATGGAACTTGTGCATGATTAAGAAGATCACAAATTCGATTCCTTGAATTAAGGCACAAATCAAGGAATCCATTCCTTCGCTACTTTTCAACACTAGACTCTAGAGACTTCAAATGGGAAGCACTAGCTTTATACATTGTTTTATTGGGGAATGGCACGTTAGATCCCCAAACAATGTTTTAATTTCTTGTTAAAGAGGCATTATGAACACCGAAAATATTCCACAAAAATTCAATTTGTTCCCCTTCTTGGTTTGGCAATAGGGTTCCAAATTCTCATAAGGCTTTTCAGACAGTGTAGACTCTAGAGAGTTCAAACGGGAAGCACTAGCTTTATACATTGGTTTTCTGGGGAATGGCATGTTAGATCCCCAAACAATGTGTTAATTTTAGATAACAATGGCATGTTCTATGCTTAAGAGCAATTTACTTCAATTTTCTTATTAGTCCAATATCAATTTACAGATTAGCAATCACATTAACATGATAGTAAAATGCAGATAGAACATAAACAATAACAGTAGAAGACAAGCCAAGACAAGAGGACACAAGATATGGCGGCAGCCAGGGACAAACCCCAATGTGGGGAAACCCTTTGATCAATTCTTCTTATTATTCTTCAAAAGTTCAGCAGAGAGAGTATAATATGTAATATTCACTTGCCCAATCAAAGTGAAATCTGGCTAGTCAAACAACAACCACAGAAAGCCCTAACTAGAAAGTCAATGTTGGTCAACAGGGCTGAATTTGATCTCCAAGACAACTCGCTCAAACCTAGTCAACTCGGCTTCCAACAGTCATTCGAATAAGCTTAAAATAGTTTCGAAAAACTCAATCAAACTTGGTCAACGTTGGTCAAACAGTACAGATTGCCTTGATTTATGTGCCCAGAAATTCGGCTTGCCCAAACAAAATTCCCTCACAAAATGCGGTCAAACAAGTCAATGCTAGCTGGTCAACATTGGTTAAAACCCTTCTTGAAATTTGGTCAACCCTGGTCAATGCACAAGATAGAAAATGACTAACTTCTTCTTCGCACGTTTGGAGAGGTTCCCTAGAAATCCGTACCCAATCATGTGAGGAGAGAGAGATGTGTGAGAAGTTGAGTGATCCAAATGAGGAAGAGGCTCCTATTTATATGCAACGTTGAGGATGAACAGATGTGACTATTGGGTTTCTAAGCCTACATTAGTTTGCTAGGCGACCTTGACAATTTGTCCATAAACAAAATAAATTCATAATTCCATATGTACATGTCAGAATGAGAAGATCTTGAGATCAATCCTACACCTCTTGGAGAGAGGAATCCAATAAAAATATCAGCTGCATCATATGAGCTGTCCAAGGTGGAGTTTTTCCCTAGTTGCCAAATTTAGCACTCCCTCTCAACTAGGAAGAACTCCACCCGCCAAACCATTTGACAATCAGTACCATCTTTGCTCTGCTCTGCTATATTCTGCTCTACTGAACCATGAAGAAATAATAAAGAAGAAATGATCGAGAATGTGCCATACCATTCTATACTGACTTGAAGTCAGTCTCCAACAATTGAGAGTGTATCATATTACTCTCCACTGACCCGAAGTCAGTCTCCATTGATCCCAGATCAATGTTATACATCCTAGCATAGGGAGTTCGATA
>APFE031272028.1:208422-231723 GCA_000404065.3 Pinus taeda | reverse complement strand
CTTGGTCCATTTGTTCCTAGCAGCAGTGGATGCATTTGATGGAGGCCCAACAATCCCACCTCTCACCTGGTCCAACACTTCCTGCTGTTCTAGTGTTAGATTGAGAGACATCTTCCATTCGTAATAGTCAGACTTCTCATAGAGTTTGTCTTGAACCGGGAAGTGTGTTGAGGACCCCATGATTTCTTTAAGATAGCCTTGCCAACCTTCTCTTCGGTGATTGCTCTTGCTCTTGCTCTTGCTTGGGCTTTGTCTTCACCTCAGCTCTGATACCATGTTAAGTTATGGTATGTTCTATTCTTAGAGCAGTTTACTTATTTTTCTTCTTATTAGCCACAAATTAGTAATCACATATACATTAAGTAAAGTGCAGATAGAACATTAAATGATCAACAGAAAACAAGCCAAGACAAGAGACACAAGATGTGGCGGCTAGCCAAGGACAAACCCCAATGTGGGGAAACCCTTTGATCAAATCTTCTTTTATCTTCAATAGTTCATTAGAGAGAAATAGTACAAAATATGAATTCTGTAATTTTATATCAGCAGCAGCAAACCCTAGATCAACAAAGTCAAACTTGGTCAAACTAGCTGAAATTGACCTCTAAAATACTTGGTCAATTTCCAGTCAACTTGTCCTTGAACAGCCTGAAGAAACAACCCTTGAACAACCCCAAAAGTACAGTCAATTTGCAAATTTCTGAAGTCAACTGTAGCCCTAAACTAGGGTAGTCAACATCGGTCAAACTAGAGGTCAGATCACCTCGGTTTTCGTGCCAAAAATTGCGGCCTGCTTAAGAGAGGCAACTACACCCAATCCGCACTTCTGCTTGGTCAACGTTGGTCAAAGAGATGACCTGTTGCCCTAGTGCCCTTCTTTCTGCGTCTTCCTTGCCCTAGGACGTCTTCCTTTCAGCCACACGTGTGAGAGAGAGAGAGGCTCCTTTTATGCGTAGGGGAGAGAGAGAGAAGATGAGTGAATTGAATTGTTCAAATGAGGAGAATGCTCCTTGTATTTATGTGCAAACGTTGAGGTTGAATAGATGTGACTGTTGGGCTTTTGAGCCTACATAAGTTTGCTGGCGACCTTGACAATTTGTCCATAATCAAAATAAATTCATATCTCCATAAATACTTATCGGAATCGGATGATCTTTTGATCAATCCTACACTTCTCGATGAGAGGAATCTAGGAAAAATATCAGAAGCCTTAAATAAGGTGATCCACATGGAGTTTTGCCCTAGTTGTCAATTTTAATAGAAATTTCCCCATGTTCTTTTTGAAATTTGGCATCTCAGTAAGAAATTCCCTCCATTGGATTGCCTTCCTCATCCAGAGAAGCCCCTACTAGCCCTTGGAAGAATTTAATTTGGTCAAGGAATTTTTTTTTTTTTTTTGATGAGAAACCCACATGTGCATGAAATTACAGGTCAGCCTAAAGGACAAATTGGGTGTCCTCCACTACATATAAATAGACATAATGTCACATCATCACACAAATCTCTCTTCTCTTGATTGGTTCGTACTACATCTGAAATTGCGGGTCTGTTCTCACATGTGCAAAGGGAAGGAGGAGCTTTCTGTTTAGGATGTTTACTTTCTGATTTGACAACGTTGGCCAGCTTTGATCACACTTTGACTTGGGTTCATTTGACCTCGTTTTATTGTTGTTTTGGAAGGCCGAAGTTTTCTGGGCAGTTTGATCAAGGTTGATGAAGCATAAAAACTGATAGCTTGTAGGCTTGAATGTAAAAATACACAAGAGGTATTTAATAATAATAATGTATTATATATAAAAAAATGTACAAGTCATGAATGTTTACAATGAGGACCTGCCTATATATACCTAAGCAGGTGCCCTTTCGTGATTGGGCATGTTTTTTAGACAAACCATTTAACTAAACTTAATGACTATTTAACATAATCGATATTTGATTATTTAATATTTATATCTATTTATTTAATTTAATTGTTATGTATTATATTCATAACATAGCCCTTTTCTTCGGAAGCTTTGTCCTCAAAGCTATATTGTTGGCAATTGTCCTTGCGGTTGTCGTCTTGGCATATGGAAACTCGCTGTCACTGGTGGCTCAGCTTCTATAATTCGCCAGTAACACTATTTTGAGTCTAGGGTTATCTCTACTCTTGAACCGAGGTTTATGTGTATTTCTTTTAATAATAATAATATTTTTTTTGATTATATAATTATAATTTATATATGTTATATAATTATACTTTATATATATTATATAATTATAGTTATTTAAAACTTATATACGTTATAATTATGTTACAACCCCACCACGATGGAACAGTCATGACGGCCGACGGAACAGTCAGGACGTATCAGGTGTTGACGACAAAGGATCGACTTGTAAATTGGGAATCCCGATTGCATGAACTTGAATGACACCGACAAATGCTGACAGCAACGCAACTATTCCATGCTAGAACTCGCAGACGCACGATTATTTGAGATTTTGAAAAATCTCAGGATGACACACATAGTGCCTCTCTGGACTCTCAAACCCTTGATAGCCTTTTTCCTAGCCTCCCGCATTTCATGTTGCTTATTTTTTTCTTTCGTCACCCGCTCAATAACAAATTTTTTGAAGTCCTCTTTACTGTCTTCTGTTAAAACTTCTTCTTGAACTAAATTGTCTGTAAATTCCTCAACATCATTGAGATCCCAATCAAAATCGCACACAACTGGAGACTCTTTGGGGTACATGATTTGTACAAGTGTGTCTTGATCTATCTCATCCTCTTTGAAAGGTTGATAGAAGTAAGGTAAGCAATATTCATATTTCTTGATACACTCTTGTTTCAATTGATTCAATGAAGCTCTACGTTGCATACATTGCAAGGTATAAATTCGAGTCTTCAAATGCTCAACTTGAAGAGGCCTATCATAGAATGGTATGTAAGGAACCCAATCCATCTTCATTTCCTTCATTGGCACTATAGTTTCACCCTCCATTTGAACAAGACTTGATGCCAGTCTTATCAGACAGAGGAAATGATGAACAGACCGCCATAGTGACTGGTATGTGGACCACCTTTAATTGGTTTTCAAAAGGTACAATTTGAGGTTCTGTATAGCCAAAAAGATAAACATTCTTCCCATAAAGAAGCCCACCTTCTTCAAGAGCATTCTCCAAGTTTGAAAAATCCCATTGGATCTTGTAAAGAGTATCCAGCTTATCCCACTCAGTGCCAACAGGAAATACAGCTTGCCACAAATCATCCATATTTCTCCTGTGAGGGATAATCTCAGGCGGTGTAGCAACAAATTGGACTTTTTTCAGGACTGTGAGCTGAGAAGCGAGGCACATGTTGTGGCCAATATTATCCGCGTATTCCTCATTCACATCAAGATCAACTTTATCTAAATCTTCATCTTGATTTGTATAAGCTTCATCAGGATCATCATCTAGATCTGCATTAGCTTCACCTTCAACATTATAATTATCTAATGCTTCACCTTGTTTTGTTCCTTCACTGTCACTATCATCTTCCTCTGCGTAACTTTTCTTTAGAAATGTTGAAAATTCTGCACATGATTTTTCTAATCGCTGAAATGTTTCCTGAATTTTAGTAAACTGTTCAACGCATTCAAGACGTGAACCTAATGGCACATTATGCGGAGAACAACGCTCAGAGACTTGCATCATTATATTGTGCGCCATGGCTCCGATACCATTGAAGCATAAAACTGATAGCTTGTAGGCTTGAATGTAGAAATACACAAGAGGTATTTAAGAATAATAATTTATTATATATATAAAAATGTACAAGTCATAAATGTTTACAATGAAGACCCGCCTATATATACCTAAGCATGTGTCCTTTCGTCACTAGGCATGTCTTTTAGACAGGCCTTTTCACTTAACTTAATGACTATTTAACATAATCAATATTGATTATTTAATATTTATATTTATTTATTTAATTTAATTGTGTGAATTATATTCATAACAGTTGACCTTGACCTTGACCACAATTGACTGCAAATTTGTTGAAGTTTGACCACATGCTTTCTCTCTCCTTTGACTAAACTTTTGTTGACTGGAATTTGACCAACAAAGACGACTGCATCTTTTGACTATTGACTGAGCTGCTTTGGAAGTGATTTGAATGTTGACTGTTCATTAGTTAGGGCTGCTACAACTACTGTTGACTTTGATCAAAATTGCAGATTTGACTTTTGGGCTCATCTTTGATTGGATATTGGTTAGTTGATTCTTGGACAATCAAAGGTTTGATTTTGACTCATTATTGATGAATTGGAACTGTCAGGCCAGGAAGTAACTCCTCAAATGAGAATATGTTTATTCATTTGGGCTCTTCATAGTTATATACATGAGGGAGTGACTCTTGAGTTTCATCTCCTGATGACTCTTCGTTTTCTCTTATTTATTGTTTACACTATTTACAATTGTTCATCCAATCCCTATGATTAGGTGTCAACATTCACCCCTTAATCTGAATGGATGTTGGTGAGTCCAAGCATCGTTCTGAATCTTTCAAGCTTTTCTCTTCCAAGTGCTTTGGTGAAGATGTTTGCAATCTGCTCATTAGTGGAACAATGACGAAGATGGATTGTTTTGGCCTCAACATGATGTTGAATTAGATGATATTTTGTATTGATGTGCTTCGTTCGATCATGGAACTTTGGGTTCTTGGCCAACTTTATTGCAGAGGTATTGTCAATCATGAGTGGAGTCGAATGTACTTGTTTTACCTGCAGATCTTCCAGAATTTTCCTGAGCCACACAATTTTTTTTGTTGCCTCAGCTGTTGCCACATATTCTGCCTTTGTTGTGGAATCTGCTGGAACTGATTGTTTACGTGATCTCCAGGAGACAACTCTTGATCCAAGACTCATAGAATAACCAAAAGTAGATACCCCAGTTTCTTTGTCTCCATCGAAGTCTGAATCAAAGTATCCAATCAAGCTGAAGTCGCCCACCTGTGTATGCTTGAGTCCAAAGTCTTGAGTTCCCTTCAAGTACTTTAGAACTCTTTTTGCAGCAGACTAATGTCCCTCACAAGGCTTTTGCATAAACCTGGAGAGGATTCCAACATCAAACGAATTGTGTGGTCTGGTAATAGTCAGGTAGTTGAGACTTCCTGCTTCTATACTTTGTTGCATCCTCAAATTAATTTCCTTCAATGGATGTGAGCTTTAAGTTTTGTTCCATTGGAGTAGTTAGAGGATTGCATTCAGCCATGCCAAACCTGTTCAACAGATCTCCAATGTACTTCTTTTGAAAAAGGAATATGGACTTCAGATGTTGAGTTATTTCTTGACTTCAATTCCTTCTTTGTGGATGCAATGTAGCTCTCATTGTTCCCTCTCATCAAAAGATCATCTACATGTACCACAAGATATACAACTGTTTTGCCAACTTTCTTGACGAACAAAGTTGCATCATCAAGATTATAATGTTTGAAATTAAGTTTCAGAAGATGCTCAGTTAATTTTTCATACCAGGTTCGCGGTACTTGTTTGAGGCCATACAAGGATTTCACAAGTTTGCATACTTTATGTTCATGTCCTTTCACAACAAATCCTTCAGGCTGGGACATAAAAACATTCTCTTTTAGATCTCCGTTCAAGAAAGCAGTTTTTACATCCATTTGATGGACTTTCCAACCGTTCTGAGCTGCTAGGGCAAAGAGTGTCTGGATGGTAGCCCATTTTGTTGTGGGGGCAAAAGTCTCCTCATAATCGACCCCGTCCTTTTGTGAAAAACCTTTTGCCACAAGCCTGGCTTTGTGCTTGTTAAGTGAGCCATCAACTTTATACTTGTTCTTGTAGATCCACTTGTAGCCAATTGGTTTGGTTCCCAATGGAGGATCAACCAGCTTCCAAGTGCCATTCTTTATCAAGGCATCATACTCCTGTTGCATCGCTTCTTTCCATTCATCATGAGAAGTGGCGTCATTGAAGGAAGTTGGTTCAAAATATGTAGACAAATGCAATTCACAATCATAAGAAACATCCATATCAACAGGTGAATCAGAGTCATCTACATCACCTCCATTTTTCCGGGTTGAATTTTTTGTTTCTGTCTTTCCAAATTCATCAGGATGAATACTTTCAAGTGTCTTTATTAGCCACTTTGGGGGACCTTTCTGAGATGGTCTAGGCTGCTCGGTTGATTGAGTTGGGACCGAATCAAGATTGAGTCTCCCAATTCTGTCAATCACATCATTCAAAGTATCATCAGTGGTTGGAGTTTCATGCGGGGGAGAGAGTGCTTCAAAAGAAGATTGCACAGGTTGGCCCAGTATAGGAATGCCCCCTTCAAGATGTGGAATCTGATTATCAAATTCTTGAAATGATTTTGCATTTGCAAATCTATCCAAGCGATCAAGTTGCCGCTTAACAACATTGTTAGCTTTGGATGATTCAAGAAAGATTACATCTCTAGATACAACAAACTTTTTATTGACTTCATCATAGAGACGATATGTTTTGGAGGTGTTTGAATACCCCAAGAAGATACACTTACCGCTCCTTGCACCAAGTTTGTTTCGATGTACCTTTGGTATCAAGGCATAATAGATGGAACCAAAGACCCTGAGATGCTTTACCGAAGGAATGTGCCCACACCACATTTCATAAGGAGTCTTGTTTCTAATAGCATTAGATGGACATCTATTCTTTACATATACAACACATAGAACTGCATCAACCCAAAACATCAATTTTAAATTCTTGAAAAACATCATGGAGCGCACCATATTTAAGATTGTCCTATTCATTATTTCAGCTACTCCGTTCTGTTGGGGATTATAAGGCACAATTGTTTGATGTTTGATCCCATGTTGGCGAAGATAGTTTTCAAATTCATTTGAAGTGTATTCTTTTCCATTATTAGTGCGAATAGTGTCAATATGAGATTGTGCATCATTTTCAATCCATGTATGAATGTTCTTGAATGTTTGAAAAACATCAGATTTGTTCTTCAATAAATAAACCCAACCCATTCTGGTGTAGTCATCAATAAATGTCATCATATATTTATTTCCATTTGTAGAAGGAATAGGCATTGGACCACATAAATCTGAATGAATGAGTTCAAGTTTTCTATGTGCTTTGGAATGTGAATCATGAAAAGACTGTTTGCTATGTTTTCCTAGAATGCAAGCATCACATTGCTTAAGTTTCCTAGGAATTGTAGGCAAACTAGTAACACCATTTTTCTTCAACAAGCGGAGGTTGTCATAGTTCAAGTGTCCAAATCTAGCATGCCATAATAAACTTGATGGAAATGTACCTTTATCATATGAGAATTGTATGAGAAATTTTGTGCGTGAGCAGAGGTACCTTGCAACTTGAGAAGCTTTTCTTCTTCTATCCCCATCATGACAAGTGAGTGATCTAATGTTTTTCTCACCTCAACCTTGCCATCAAACATATGAATGGAGTGTCCTTGCTGGCAGATGTGGATCAAGGACAACAAGTTTCGCCTCAGCTATGGGAGATATAAAACATCATGCAGAAGAAAGTTTGGACGACTCGACAATTGAAGCCTGATTGTGCCAAGACCAGATGGCTTGAGTTTTGATTTGTCTGCAAATTATACTGCTCTATCAACATTGTCAGTAAATTCTTCAAAAAAATCTCTTCTAAGGGTCATGTGGCAAGTTGCTCCTGAATCAAGCAACCAATCATTTTTCCAAGAAGCATGTGAGGCATTAAATAAGTCTTCACTTACTCCAATATTACAGTGTACCACAACATTGTGAGCGGATTCATGTGCTTTACCTTTCTCTGTCATTAGTTTTACCTTTGGGTTGGTCTCTTTGCTGCTCAATTCTGTCCCAAGGCAACTTGCATGTGGATGCATCATGTTATCCATCTCTATTGCAACGTACGCAATGCAAATCTGACTTTTCTCCTTGAGAGTGTCTGCCCCCGTGCCTCTGAAATTGCTTCTTCCTCTTCCTCTGGAAGAATCTTGAGCAAGATTCTTCTCTCTATGTGCAAGACACACAACCTCTTCAGAAGACTAAGGAGTTGTCTTCTTCCCAAAAGCTTTCTCTCTTTCAACGAATTTTTTCACAAGGGAGTCAAAGGTAATTTCTTTGAGGTTTCCATTTGCTTGCAATGACTCAAGATAATTTGAGTAAGTGGGATAAAGTGCCTGGACAAAAGCTATTAACAGAATGTCCAGTTCAACATTAGTGACTTTGATATCTTGCATAATAGATTTTACTTCTGATGCAACAACAAGAGGATCATCATTTTGTAATTCAAGGCTGAACAATTTAATCATGAGTTGAACAACTTCAAGTGCAGAGTGCAAGTCATAGAGTTCCTTCAGTTTTTGTAAGGCTTCAAAAGCATTTGAAAATGGCGAAATATGGCGACTCGCCTCTTCTTTTACTGATGCTGCAGTCAAGGCATAAGCCTTGCTGCTCTTATTTTCCCAAATGGCGATTTCCTTGTATGAGGTAGGCTGTTTTGGTTCTTTGTCTCTGTCTCCAACACACAATCCTTTCCACAATTCATTAAAAATGAGAGTGTGTTTGATTTTCCAGGACCATTATGGATAATTCTCCTTGTTGGTGAGAACCACTCCCACAATAGATATCATTGGTTGCATTTTAAAAATGTGTACTGTAAAAAAAATATACTTCTGCTGCCAATATGTTGTAAGAAATAACACTTCCAGTGGTAGTTTTGTAAAAAAGATTACAATTCTGATATAAATATGTATCAGAGGTTTTATATAAGGGAGGGAGTATATAGGGGAGGGAGGGTTATATAGGGGAGGGGTTATATGGGAGAGGGTTTATATGAGTTCGGGCCCCACGATTATGGAGAAGTGGAGATAGTGTGACTCAATGCATGGCGTTATGCCACGGAGGGTGTGGTGCAATGAAAGCCACAACAACATTAATATTCATCGGGAGTCGAACTGCAGGGAGGCATAGAGGGTGGTAATCGGGAGTCGAACCGTGGGGAGGCACAGTGAGTGGTAACCGGGAGTCAAACAGCGGGGAGGCACAGTGAGTGGTAGTCGGGAGTCGAGGTAGTGAGTGGTAATGCGCTATGGGAGGAGGCCGGTATGACGTATTATGAACAGAGATAGCAGCGGTATGTGCAATGTTACAAATAACAACAACGTTACAAATAACAACGGTGGAATATGGACAATGTTACTTATATGGACAATGGTGGTATTAAAGGCAGAGAGCAGATTTATGGATGGGTCGTATGGTACCAGTGTTTAATGCAGAGTGCTATTATTTGTGATATGGTAACTTCTCCTTTACAGTCGGCTCATACAATTTATATAAACAAAACGCTATCACAATCTTTAAAAAATATTTAACATAGAGGCAACATACCATCGCCTTTCTCCATACCACAGTGGAGGAATGGTATCGCAGCGAAATGGCTTGAAGGTCGAGCACTGTGCATGGAGTGGATGATGGAGGACACCCTCCGGGACTACTTCAAGCATGCTCCGCTGCTCTCAACCATTGATGGAGGGCCTACTGTTTGAAGGAGAGGAGTTTCCAACATTCAATAGAGTCGCTAGCATTCAACGCATTCAACTTGAGTCTCCAGATATGGAGGCGAGAGGCACAATCGAGGTATACCTGGAATATGGGCCAAAAATGCATATGACAGTGTATGGAAGGTGGGTTCAAGTTTCAGGAGTATGGCAGAGGTGCCAGTTCTGTAGAATAGGCAGAACGTAAGTGAGAGGGAGTTACAAGGGCAAATAAATTGACAAAAATGACAGATTCTGGAGCTGCCAGAAAAATGGCATAAGGGAGTTACAAGAGAAGAAAACTAAAAATAGAGGCTGTCTCTGATACAATGTCAGGCCAGGAGGTAACTCCTCAAATGAGAATATGTTTATTCATTTGGGCTGTTTATAGTTATATACATGAGGGAGTGACTCTTGAGTTTCATCTCTCGATGACTTTTCATTTTCTCTTATTTATTATTTACACTATTTACAATTGTTCACCCAATCCCTATGATTAGGTGTCAAAATGAACATTGTATCTCTCTGTTGCGCATTTGATGACAATTTAATAGAAGAAGAATTTTGAAAGGGTTTTACCTCTTGTGGGGTTTTTCCCTAGTCTTTGACCAAATACGATGTCTCTCTTGTTCTTGGCTGTCTTCTCTTGTGCATTGGTTTATTGTTCTATCTACAATTGCTTATCGTTGTTGGAAGATCGAATTATATTGGATGAATTGATTGCTAATTGAAGAAGAATTGGAATAAGTGATTGCGTTAAGCATAAAACACCGAAAAATTTAACATGGTTTCAAAGCTAAGGTGAAGACAAGCCCAAGGAGACAAGAGACAAGCAATCACTTTTGAAGGAATATGATTGGAAGAAGCTTACTCGGTCAAGACGTCTACCTCATACTTCAAGGATGCAAAGAAGCCGAATGACTCATCTAATTTTGTTTCTTGAAAGATCAGGTTGGAAGTGACCTTGGATGAGAATGATGTCTTGGATTATGTGGAAGCAAAAGGTACTTGAGCCTCCGGAAAATGCTCGTGCTGTTGCCAAAGCCAAGTATAAGAAAGGTGAGGTCAAAGCCAAGAAAATAATTATTGATTATTTGATAGATCATTTGCTTACTTATATTTCAAAGTTGAAGAAATCTAAGGATATCTATGATAAACTGGTTAGGATGTATGAGGTCAACAATTTGAACCACATTTTTTCCTCGAAGAGAAAACAAAGAACAAGATACTTATCTTTTGGTAAAATGGTGAAGGCTCCTTTTTAATCCAATCTTTTTGAAGGATACCTACAACTTATCAAAAACAATTCAAGAATTTCTAACAAGACATATTAGATTTATGAACTCTAGAAATCAAAACATAAAAGAAAAACATTACAAAACTTAGAATAATAGACTTAGAAGGATATGTAAGAGAAGACTTAATAGTTTAAGTCTTTGACTTCATATTCTTCAGCCTTGTTCTTCTTTGGTGGACTTCATCAGCGATAGTTGCATATTCCCTCTCTCTCTTCTTATTCTTTGGATTTTTAGGACATTGTCTTTTGTAATGTCCCATCTTATGACGGTTGTAACAGTCTTTGATAGATCAACCTTCTTCTTTGGTCCTTTGAATTTCTTGTATCCTCCCTTCTTCTTGTGATGAGCAGAATATGCATTGGAGGTATTGTTCTCTTCATCTTCCTTCTTGTCAACTACTATTGAGATACAGGGTTCTTCTTGACTACAAGCATTTCATATTTGTTCAAAGGCTGGTGTGTCCTTCCAACTACTAATACATGATGCAAAAGAGCTCCATGATTTTGGTAATAATGCAACAATCACAAGTTCTTTCTTTGGTACAACTTCATCAATGGCTTGGAGTTCATCTCTTATTCTAGAGATCCTTGTAAAATAGGAAGATACAATATAATCCTTTGTCATTTTTATTGTTTTTAGTTCATTCTTGAGACTAGCCACTTGTCCAATGTTCTTGATGGTGAATAACTTGGAGAGGGCTTCATACATTTCCTGTGCAGAGTCTATATTGAATATGTATGGGATTAGATTGTCCTTTACCCCATATACAATTAAATTCATAGCTAAGATGTCAGTTTACCTTTACTTTTCTTTTCTTGCATCATTTGTTGTTTTTTCAACTTTTCCTGGAACAAAATCCAATATTTTGTGCTTAACAAGAATGAGATCTATCCTCTTCTTCCATGCCCTATAGTTGGAGGTTCCTTCTAGCTTATTTTTTGTCTTCATTGAAGTTGTCATGAAATTTACAATGTCTCCTTTACTTTATATAGATAGTAGGCTTTCCTCTTCTTATATGATCCTTTCCTTAATGATCTTCCTTTGTTCCTTCCTTCAATAGATTTTCAAGATGCCTTTTTCTTTCCTTCTTCACCTTAACTTTGATACCATGTTAGAAAATTAGAAAGACAAAAATATTTTCTTATGTTGATAATTACTTGTGACATTCTTATATTCTTATTAGCTTTCTTTATGTTCTTCTCATCAAGCAATCATCAAAATAAAAACATAAAGATTAAGGACACTAGGTATAGACACTCAACCTGGGCTAAAACCCCTAAGAAGGGGAAAACCCAATCAAACTCTTTTACTAGTAGATTCAAATCAAACTTGAGACAATCCGAGACCTTAGATCAGATCAAAAGACCTTCCTCTTCCACCAAGTTAGCCTTCCAATATGATTTTGTAAACTTCAGTAGTCTCTTAGCACAAGATATGTAAGATACAAAATGCGTTTGACATAGTCAACTTTATGAATCAAAACATGTGAAACGTATCTTACCAAAACAAAAAAAATAGTAATCAACTTGGAAATGTAAAAGAAAGGAAATGCTAAACCAAGACATCAATATTCAATGAGACTTGAAGCATGAAAAGAAAACACTTGTTTGAAAGGATTACAATACTGGCTTTTGGAATAGACTTTGCATATGAAAATTCAAACCATCAAGAGACAAGTAAGTAAATGTAATGGAAAGTACTCTTGGTCAATTTTATTAATTATCTCTACAACAAGATTGCAATTTAACTCTTCAATCCTCAGATCTCACCCTCGTTCAAAGATATGGATCTTACAGTGAGGATTCAGTAAAAGGTCCTCAAGATGTCTACTTCAACCAACCTATGTTGGAGGTAAAATTTTAATGAGGCTTGGAACCTTCTTATACTAAAATGCCTAGATGAAGTGCAAATCGTGTTAATTCCCCAAATTAAACTAATGCTACATGCAAATGCTTCAAAGAAAAATAGTTTGCAGAACTTGAAAGGCTAGAATGTAAATAAGCTCATATGTGTTTGCACCATTGAATGAAAAACAAGCAAGTAAAATGGAATAGATTGCTTTAAACTACAATTGTTTCAAATAAATGATAGTGCTCCAATAGTTTTCTTAACATATAACATAAATTGATCAGGTAGTGAAGCATATATTTGAAGAAACTATGAAACAATTAAAACTTCCAAAGTATGAAGTGTTTACACATAAGATGAGATTTTCTCAAGTTTACAATTTGGAAGCTTATGCATGTGGGAATTTAAATACAAGATTAGAAATTTACATGAGTGAAATGTATTGATTTTAAGCATGCGTAATATGAAATTAAAAGCTAGAAAGCTAAGAAAATCTGGAAGCAAGATTAGACCACCCACAAGAATCCCTTCTCTAAATGAAGAAGGGGGATGCCATGGGAAAAATCCCAAGCTCCCTCCAGTATTTTTTATTATTATCTTTTACTAGCTCTTAAAGGGGGTAAAAATGCCTCTAAGAGGGCTGCCCACAATGTGAGAGAGATCTTTACAAAGATATGAATCTAACAAAGCTAGACTCTCTCCAAAAAAATAAAATAAAATAACAACAAAAAACTCGAAGATGGAAAAAACTCTCCAAAAGAGATTCACAAGGCTCAAAAGGCGCACGAGCTAGATGAGTTTGCAACTCTTTCCCAAGTGCTTACGACCTCCTTCGAAATTAGTCTTTGGATAGTGTGAGGGGGTCTTGCATAAACACGAGTGAGTAGTTTCCCAAAGCTTCTCCTCATGCTCCTTGCTGCCCAATGCTCAAGCCTATGGGCTTTGTTAGTGTAAAATTAGGAAAAAGAAACAAAGACTAAACTTAGAATTTAATATACAAAGCACTAGCTCAAGTAATGTGAGTGAACCCCCATACTTGTGTAGCTTTGGAAATGACTTTTGAATAAGAGATATAACTTTGAAAGAACTAAAATCAAATAATTATTTTGAATTTAAATGGATGATCAAATAGCTATAGAGTAAGAAAACTCTTTTTTGCTCTTCGTTGGATGGAAGAATTGAAGTGAAAAAATAGTTGAGTCTTGGATCACTGTGACTCTAAGAATGAGTTGATCTAATTGAGATTTCTCCTACTTCTAGATGGATTCTTGCACACAATACAAAAGATCTTTTCTACACACTTGGACACATATTAGTTTGCACAAGGTTATAGCAATATAATGAATAAGATAAACCAATCATTCCTCCTAAAATGAATTGGAAAGCTTATCCCTAGAAGACTACTCTAAATCAATGATAGCTATCACACATCAATCCAAGCAAGATGGCAAGTATAAACTAATATTAATTCAATATGCAAAAGAAATTAAATACTAGCGATAGCATGAAAGGACATCACCTCATAATGGCAAGAAAACACCAGCCAGATAGCCCCAAAGTCTTGATTATATTAAGAAAGTATGCAAGTACAAAATGACAGAGTTTCCTCAAGCCGAATAGCTCATAACATGATACAAAGATGAGAACCAAAACTCGTTTAAATAGGCAAATGGGAGCCAATCCCAATGGAGAAACCAAGTGATAAGTGGAGAAATGGTGGAGATCACAAAGCCAAATTGAACTCCAAGTGTATGAGAGACCAAAACATATGTGAGGTTAAATTTGAAATGTGGCAGCGAGTTCTTCTCTTTGACTGGCAGTGAGTTCCCTTGACTGATGTGTGCATTATTTTCATTAGAAAATTGTGCAACTTAGTGGGAGTAAGTAGGAAAAATATCCCACTCAACTAGTTGTTAACCCAAACATATGAAATAGTGATAAACACATGTTAAATCTGGCTGCCTATAGGCTGGAGTTGACTGTTGCGTATCATCTTTTTTGGCTGGCAGTAACATATCCCTACGCTGATCCCATTGGCTGATATGTATGTGAGTGGGAGACAAGTGAGAGTAAGTGGGGGGCAAGAACTGTCCTATGTGGCAGTTCTGTCCCCACTCAAACTTTTCCAAATTCGTGAGCTTAAAACATGCCCAAACTGCTGCGTATGAACTTAACTGCTCCTTGAGTTTTCAAATTGCGGTTCATTATTTTTGAGACTACTGTGTAACTGCGTGTGATTGGAAGTGTACATGTTCAAAATGTGGAGACAATCTCCAACCAACTGTAATTATAAACCTTTGATTTTTTGGCAGCGTATTTCTCTACGTTGAAAGTTCTCTGACTTGGCCTGTGTGGAGTTTCATTTACACATATGCATATTTCCCTTTGATAAACCATACATAGAGTAGGAGGGTGAAGTGGGGTCCATTCCTCACTCACTCTTTTAACTTTAGACTTTGGCTTAAATCAAATCCACTATATTTGAATTAAATCACAAGTAAAGTTTTAGCCATACGTAGCATTTCATTCACTTTATGTGATGCCTTTGACCACCCTTTTGACTTTCTTTGACTTGAATTTTTGACTTGACCTTGTTGTACCTTATGAGGTAGGCCCCACATGCTTGCCACATCACCCTTGACTCTCCACATAATTTCCATGTCAAAATTTGACTTATTTTGACTTTGGAAAAATTTATACAATTTTCCAATTATTCATTTTTTGAATTTTTTCTTCATTTTTGCTACTGTCATTAGGAAAATCGACTTTTGAGGGATTATAAGTTGTTTCTTGACCCTCAAAGTGGGTCCTAGGATAATGTTGGGTGCCCGAGGATGAATTTCCAGTAGTCACACGCCCCAAACATTTCCTAAGGCCACTTATTTACATCATTACTTTGAAAATAATTAAAAAAATCCTGTTTTGTGGGAAAATTTTAATTATTAAAAAATCCTACTTAGACCTACCCAAATTCCATGAATTTTTTTTGTGTAATCTAGTATGGTAATATACATCGACTCTATACACTAAGATGTATTAGGGGTTCAACCTTCAAACAATCACTTTGGCTTTGGGGTAAAAAATGAGTGAAAAAACCCAGAAAATTATCCGCCTCTGAAAAAGAATGGATAATTAACTAGAGAAAAAAACACTCCAAGGTGTACTCGTTTGCTGATCGAGTCCCAACATCCTAGGCCTATTACAGACTCAAAAACTCATCATTACTAGTATCACTTATTACAATTCCCCGTAGGGCGTGGAATTTTGGTACAAGAAAGATGGTGAGAATATAGAAGTATAGTTAAAAAACTCTGTTGACTGATGATATCTGATGGTACAAGTGTGCTCTGGATCATCCTTGGATATGGAGTCTTTCATAGAATCATACCACTCCAGTGGTCAACATACCCAATGATTGAGATTTCACTGTCACTATGTCTTGTTCTCAAGATGTATGTTTCCACAATCCTAATCTCCAAAGTGATTGATAGTTGAGATTAGATCTCACTTCATTCTCTAATGCAAAAACCTTCTCATTTCATGAGATTAACTCACTTTTGTCTAATGAAAGAAATTACTTTAATCACCAAAGTAATTGCTAAAGTTAAGGGTGTATTAGGTGACTTCTGCACACTTAAACACTTAGCCATGTTTAAAAGTACATGCCTGAGTTATCAACATCAACATAATCTATGCTATGCATATCACATTTAAAAATTAAATTAAAAAATTATGAAACATATAAAGGAAAAATGCCATGCACATACATATGTAGATATATGTAGTACAAGGATTTTAATATAATTAAAAATAAGAATATCTTTGTATATAGAGATGTGAAATTTATATAAATATAAATAGTATTTTAAAGAACCAAGATAGATCCATCTTAATTTTGAATCTATCGAGCATTGAGAGGGATCAAATATCTCAAGGTGCAAACCTGTCTTCAAGTTTTGCATTCAAGAAGGGGTTTGCATCTTGAGAGATTTGATCCCTCCCAGCATGGATGGTCAAATCACTTAGCAATTGTCCTTTTACTTATGCCAAATTAGCATGCCATATCTGGCTGTAAATAACAATGCATAAAAGACCTATATGGTTGTAAATAACAATGCATAAAGAACATATATAGTTGAAAATCAAATCTGGAAATTTCACAAGTTTTTTATAGCTGGAAATTTCAGTAATAAGCTCAAAATGAAGTACATGTACATACCATAGCTGTCTCTCAAGGCTTGTACAAATCCTCCCAGCTCTTCAAACCCTAGCTAGGGAAAATTAACAAAACCCTAGTAACCAAGAAGACCCAATATGCAAGAATCACTCCAACAAATCCTTTAAGCCAAGATGTCCTCTCCTCACAATTCCACCTTAGGGTTTTATTGCACAACCATAATCTCCAATCTCCAAGAGTTAAACCCTAACCCAAGACTTCCAAGATGCTCTGAGATACTCCAAGAAGACCAAGAAACCTCAGTGACATAGAAGGGGCATGTAATTTTCCTAACCCCACCTACTGATGAATTATTACTTAGCAGATTCCTCACTGTAATATTGCAGATCTACTGAATAAAAAACACTTTTGGGATTTAACAAGCAAGCAAATTATAACAATAGAAGCAAATTGATACACCAATTTCATTCACATGCACACATAGATTTCTGCTCTTCAAATCTGTTGTTTCATTAACAATAATCAACAACATACAAGGGCTCCCTTCATAGGATAATGACCCTTTAAGGAAAAATACATATACAACAAAACTTGGAGATATTCTAGCTGATCAAACCCTTTGCATTTCTGTCCTTAGATCTTGCTGGCTGATCTAGATCCTTCTCCTTTGCTACCCCTTGCACTCTTCCTCGGACTCTGCACATTTGGATGAACTCTTCCTCGGACTCTGCACAATTGGATGAAAGTCCTTCACCCTTTCACTGAGATCTCGCTCTCACTGTGTCTTGTGCTCAAAAGATGTGTCTTTTCCCTTAGCCTAGCCTTCCTTTTATAAGATTGAGTTATTGACAGAGTCCTTAACCTCCAAAGTGATTCACTATTGAGATTAGATCTCAACGTCACTTGAGATCAACGATTGGGATTCATCTAATTCACTAATGCAAATAACATTTGCATTTCATTAGATTAACTCACTTTATCTTATGAAAGTCAATTACTTTAATAATGAAAGTAATTGCTAAGTTTAAGTGTCAATTAGGCGACTTCTACATGTCTAGACAGTTAGACCTATACAAAAGTACTTGCCTGGGTTACTATCATCAACAGGGCACAAACAGGGAGAGAGATCAAGCACATGTGAAGAATCTAGAGCCTGGAGAGAGAGAGGCGCTAGTATGTGGTCTCTTCCAAGTCACATCTCATCAAAGAGTGAATAAAAGTGAGTGAATTGACATTTATTAATGGAAAGACTCTTTTCTTCCCCTATCTATATGGGAGTTAAGGTAGGCCAACAATACAATGTGGAACTTAGCCCTTACAAACAACCTACAATGAGTGCTTGTATGCCAATGCAAATAGGCTGCTACACTTTAAAGTACATGTGTTATGCTCCAGGGTGATTTTGTGCACAATAATGGCAAGGCAAGGCCACATACCTCCATCACAAGCCTTCACAGGCTCCATTGATTGTCCAAAGCATTGTACTCGTCTAGGTCAGCTACCCTTGTAGGATTGTTGTTGAAGCCTTACGTTTGGGCTATCTCCACTTCTACAAACAGGAATCCTGATTTCCAAATGCCAACTAGGTCTGATGCCATTCTCCAAGCTGCACAATGCTCCTCATCCCATGTGGGATGTTTTCCAAGCAAGTGGATCCTTCACGGACCCCAATGTAAAGGTGTCCAGCGAACTATCAAGAGAACTCCAACACCTAAGGGAAGAACACTAAGCCAACAACATTCTGAGGTCAAGCATCCATTGAGCAAACGATCTCAACTATGCAAATCCATCAATGACTATCTCTCATGTGCCAATTTATCTTGGACCATTCAGGGGCTGAGCATAAACCATGTACCCAAATCTCATGAAGAATCCCAAGCATGGTGTAAACACTTTCGAAGTAACCCTGAAAGTTATCAAGAAGAAATTGGAGATGACATGGAATCTGTCCTAGCATCCAATGATGAGGATCTGCTGGTAGTAGAGAAGATACTGCTGATCTGTCCCTGTGTTGAAGTACCACTTAGGTGATACTATGGGAAAATTCAAAACTCAAGTCCTAACAATTCCAAAGAGAGTGATGTGTACATCAACTGGAGAAAGATTTCTCTATGGCCAGCGAAAGAAGATGATGTTTATTCAGAAATTTCAAAAACTGACTTATTTGTCTTTCACCACGGGTCTGTTGGGCAAAGCTTGTCTCTATTCACTTGGAAAGATGATGCTCATTAAGTGAGTTTAACAAGTTGAAAGTTACTTTCATATTTGTTTAGGATATTATTGTATTATGCTTTATGCTTTTACGATTTTCTAAAAATATTTGGAAAGCCAAATTACATATACAGTAGTGCGATACTCGTTTAACTAGTAGCACTATACAGCCTCTATTCAATGTTTCTTTGTTAACATTTCTTTGTTTGGGGAGGGGGTTGAATTGCTTTTCATTTTTTGTTTGTTTGTAGAGTGCTTTCTAAACTACAGGTCTGTTATGAAACATTGTCTAGGTGTTTCTGGCAACAGATGATGATGGAGTGCCACTTATTTGCTTTATGCTTAAAGGGAAAAGGAGTTTAATTTCTCTAAGGCTGCCAGATGTTCTGTCTGAAAAGATTGATGTAAGTTGGAGTATTCCTGCAGTTGCTGCAGCCCCAGTTATAATAACTCGTCCTAGGTTTGCTCCTTTCTATCCTGAGCTGAGTTCTTAACTACTATATAAAGTCACTTATCCTTGGATATTGAACTTACATTTTTTATCTGTTTGCTAGACAAAGGAGATGGGGGATTGATGGCTTTGATTTGCTTATCTTAACCCCAGATGGTGATCTCTCGTTATATGTAAGTTGCTGTAGGAAAATCATCGTTTTTTCTTCCAGTGGAATTGTTACACATGCATTGAAGGCAATCTGGAGTATCTTACTTCCTTTCCATGGAAATATGGCTATAATGAATTGTAAAAGCTAATAAAAAAAATTCCAAGATGATTGAAAATGCATGAACATGCACTTCAAAATTTCATTACACAGATGTTTCATTAGACAGATATTTCATTGCTTTCTCAGGATCTTGTTCTCAACACGTCTTTACATAATTTTTTTGTCACATTTAAAAAAAAAATCAATATCTTTGCTAACTATGTATTTGTAGCTGACGTTAAAAATATGAAGTTTCTAGTGGGATCTTTGTGATTATTTCTTCTTTATAAATATAACAGATTAATCTTGGAAGTCGTTGATGATTTCTTTGTAATCGTAAAGAAATTAGGAGGTTAGCATGTGCTACTATGAGTTTGTCTCAATTGCCTGTATAGAAGTGATACTTTAATGTTAGTGCAAGATTAGAGTCAAATAACAAATTCTTCTATTTCAATTTAGGTTGCCCAAAATGGGAGTCAAATATGATTTCTGAAACACGTGTTCTTAAGATTTTAGGAAATGAAGAAACTGCTGTACTGTGTACACAATTTCCACACTGATACATTGTATATATTAAAATGGTAACATTCTGTTATCAATATGATCTAGGAATATCCTGTATCATTAGTTCTGTGTTTTTTCCAAAGAAAATATTGAACTTTCTATTAAGACAATAAAAAGTTACATTTGTAGATGCAATTAAGCATTCAATATACTGTATGTCCATCAGCAAAACATATAGTAATCCATCTCTGGGCTGATCGTAGAGTTTTAAACCTACTCAAACCCAAAATGTCAAAAAGAGCCAGAACCAGATCTAGGGCCTCCCCATTAGTGAGGAAAACGACCCTCTGGTAACTAGACATTGTTTCAAAATATACTAAAAGCCAAAACATGTAACATCATATAGAGTTTGTGTCAACTGTAAATCAGCAGTATCAAAACATAACTGAAAACAAAATGACTCTGTTTGACGAACGACCCATTCCATCAGGAGATATAAGGCTGTTGATCCGATACACGGATCCTGTCTTCATCAACTTCTGTTATGCGCCAGGAGCCCATATCCTGTTGAAGACACTCCTTAGGAAGGAGGTCTGCTTGAGTGTTCCGCTCCCTGTAAATGTGACAGACAGTTATGAGATCAAAAAACTATTTCAAATGTAAAGTTCTTCAAGTAATGGAATCAAATTATAGTTTTGACATCTTTGTTCTCCGTTAAATCATTTAATAACATTCCGTGAATCCCCAAATATTTGTATCGATCCCATCCTCATGTGAATAAGCCAACATAGTAAAAGTTTCAGAGATTGTAGTTCAGCAAAATAATTGATCCTGGGCCAAGGCCCACCGAAGCTTTCTGGAATTTTTGATTGTTTTCATAAATGACAAGACCTGAGCCACAATTGCCCCATGGATCTGATGCACCATCAAAATAAGCCTATGGAATGCCACCTCTGGTCTGTTCTTCTCTTATCAATCTAGGTGTTTTGACAGGGTTTGGTGGAGGTAAAAGAGCATAAATCGAGGCACTTTCTACAGCAATAGGAGAATGAGAAGGGACCATATCCTGAAAAATGCTTCTGTTTTGGGCCAGCCAAATGCCCCACGAAATTATCGGAGGGAGATTTTTCATGTTTTACTCCGGGACATCCTTCCATCATCTATGCCAGGCGTCACTTATATTTGCCCTGCTCCAAGTTTGGGTTTTACCCAATAGTCTTCCTGTTTCTTCCCCTGTCTTAATACTGAAAGAACACTTTAGAAAGAGGTGTTGGACTGATTCTTCCTCACTTTTGCATAGAGTGCACCATCCTGGGCCCATTTTATTTTGCTTCTGGAGGTTGTCCCATGTAGGGGTCTTGTTTCTTAGGATGCACCAAAAGAAAAGTCTTGATTTTGCAGGACTTTGTAGTTTCCAGGGCAGTTTCCACCACCAATCCTGTACTCCCCAAGCCCTTCTTACCATAAGGTAGCTGTATCCAAACTTTGGAGAGTATTTGCTTGTAGGAGCATGTATCCATCTAAGCACATCTGACTGATCCCTTAAACAAACATTTGTTCTTTGGATTTCTCTTATATAATTCTGCTATTCCTTTACCCGTTGGGGTTCCATCTGCACTTCCTCTGCTAATTTCCATCCCTGATGCCATATTGTCGACAAATCTTCCCTTGCAATCTGATGTAAGAAATATAAACCCTGGGAATGTAAGCAATTTAAAACCTCCCTTGAGAGGGCATAACCCTCATTGCATCCTACCCACGGGTCTATTCCTATTCCGAGCTTCTCCCAATTGCCAATGTGCCAAGCCAATCCGTCTTCTATAATACTGAAAGAGTCCAAGGTTGCCTTCCATACCGCTGATGTATGGAGAGACTTCTTGGCTGGACTTCGCAGCCACTCATCTATGGGCATCAGGTCTATGTATATCCTTTTGATAATCACTGTCCATAGGTTCTCCAATGTTATTAGTCTCCACCCCGATTTTGTAAAACAATGCGAAACACGCATATGGAATTCCAAAAGGAATTAATGAATTGATTGAGCTCAATACTCAATAATAATACAGAGATATTTACAAAGATAGAAACATCAAGTTTCTATGTAAGATTCAGTTTCATCTAAGAAACTGCTAAAGACAACAAAATAGCAACAACTAGAATGAGCATTAAACTAATATTAGAATTTATTCTAATACCCTCCCTTAATGCTCAATCTATTTACAACACCAATAGACCCCCTGAATTGTTCAAACTTAGCAGGACCAAGAGGCTTGGTGAAGATGTCTATGTGCTGCTCTGTTGTGGGAACATATCTCAACTGAACGGATCCGTCTTCAACAAGCTGGCGAATGTAGTGGCAATGAGTTTCTACATGTTTTGTTCGTTCATGAAAGACGGGATTTTTGGCAAGTTTGAGCACTCCTTGATTATCACAAAACAAGGAAGTAGGATTGGTCTGAGAAGCATGCATATCTGTAAGCATACGTCGAAGCCAAACTGCTTCACAGGATGCCTTAACTGCTCCTCGATACTCTGCTTCTGTTGATGAGAGAGCCACGGCTTGCTGCTTCTTACTAGTCCAGGCGACAGCACCAGATCCTAGACTAAATACATATCCAGCTGTAGATTTACGATCATCAACCGAACCGGCCCAGTCAGAATCTGTGTAACCACTGAGTATAGGATCGAAAGTGCGGGTGTATAGAAGTCCATAATCAGAAGTGCCACGCACATATCGTAGCACTCGCTTTGCTGCTATCCAATGATCAGTTTTAGGAACAGACATGAAGCGGGAAATGTAGCTCACTGCAAAACTGATGTCTGGTCTGGTGGCAGTAAGGTAGATAAGACTGCCTACTAATTGTCTGAATAAAGTTTCATCCACAGGAGGAGAGGATGACTGAGCTGAAAGTTTGAGCCCTGGTTCCATAGGAGTCGTGGCTGGTTTGCAATCCTGCATTCTGAACCTGTCCACAAGATTCTTGGCATACTTGGACTGAGAGAGAAAAATGTGATTCTCAGTCTGCCAAACTTCAATCCC
>APFE031272028.1:190344-205990 GCA_000404065.3 Pinus taeda | reverse complement strand
GAAATGGCGTGATGCACCAGAGTCAATGTACCAGGCAGATGATGGAATATGATCGGAAGACCTTTTAGCCATAAAAGCGTAAAAGGCAGAATCTGTCTGCTCGGAGTGTTCTGCAACATTTGCTGTCTGATGGAGCCCTCCCTGTTTCTTCTGTTCAGAAGCAATTATCTGTCGGCAATCTTTCTTCATGTGACCAAATTTGTGACAATAGTTACACTGCACAGTTTTCTTCCTAGCAGGATCAAAAGACTGAGAAGGACCTTTCTGCTAAAAGGACTGAGATGACTGATATTTGGCAGCAAAGGCATTTTCTGAAGAGGCTGATGCTGCACCACTACCAAACTGTTGTTTCCATCGATCCTGCTGCATAAGTTTGGTGCATAACTCTGGAAACTTTAGATCAACATTAGTGGTAGTAATGTTTAGAGTTTCTATGAAGTGTTCATAAGATTGTGGCAGACTTTTCAGAGTGATGACTACCAGATCTTCTTCCTCCATGGTGCGACCAATGGCTTCGAGCTGATCTCGAATGTCTTTAATCTTGTTGAGATGTTCCTGTAAAGACATATGTTCGTCCATCATGATGGAGAACAACTGATTTTTGAGAAAGAAGGCTCTGCTTTTGTCGGATGTCTCGTGAAGTTCCTTCAACTGTTGCCAGATCTCAGCAGCTGTTTTGCCAGAAGGAATCTGTGGTAACTGATCATCAGCGACAGAGAGCTTGAGAAGCATATCTGCCTCTCGATTTCGATCATCAAACTTGTCTTGATCAGTGCCAGCTATACCAGGACGGAGCTCCTTTTTGAGAACGAGCTGGTCAAGACGCCTATATTCAAAAATGGTTAACATTCTTTGTTTCCATATGTTATAGTTGCTGCCATTAAAGCGCTGATTGCCTTCTAGCATCAGATTGGTGAGAGAGGCCATCTGTATGATTCTGGAAGACTGATCTGGATAATGCTGCCTCTTAAATCAGAGCACCAATTTGAAGAGATAAATAGAAAAGACAAAGAAATAATGCCAAATATTTCAATATGAACAGAGATGACTCAGCCTGAAAATGACTGATTTTGATATCTTCTGTTGGTGACAAACTCAGCTGCAAGTATGTAAACAATGCGACACACGCAAACTGGTGACAGCTCTGGTGATGAATCCGTAAATGCAAACCGGAGAAATACGGTACCAAGAAATACGACACACGCAGATTTTAAACACGGTAGTAATGCGACACACGCATATACTAGACTGGAGTAATGCAACACACGCAAATACCCTAAGATTTCAGGCCGGCCGTAGAGGAGGAGAAGCAACCGTCGCCCAAAAAAAAACAAAAAACTGTTATTCAAAACCCTGCGTTGCCTCAGTCTGTGGTTTCGTCCAGCGGCAGTCGTTCTTTCAAGTGCTGAAGGCAGTCGTTCTGAGATTCACACGTCTTTAGGATATGATTCACGCGTCGTTTTGAGTTTCACGCTTGAAAAAATTCTGCGGTCTTTAGGATTGCGGATTCACGCACGAGAAAAAAAAAAAATTCCCGCAACAGAAGGATTTATAACAGATTCACGCGTCGTTCTGAGATTCATGCTTGAAAGAAAAAAAATTCTGCGGTCTTCAGGAATCACGCGTCTCCAGGATTCACGTGGATTCACCACCGAAAAAAATCCCACAGCAGAAGAGTTGGAATAAAGGTTCCAGTCAAAGGTTATTTGTCAAACTTCGACCGCTGGCACCATATCTCCGACGTTATTTACCATGCTCACGTAGATCATACGCAGCCGTCGATTCTTAAATACGCAGACTGTAATAACCTCACGGTCGGAAATGAAATACGTGGACTGTTATATCCTCACGGGTTTGATTTTTGCTCAGCCGTTGACTTTTACATCCGCTGACTGTAACAAACAATCAGCTGCAAACAATCAACTGTAAACAATTTTCAAACAATCTTTACGGGTTGAATACGTTGACTGTAACACACAATTGCTGTCGGATGCAGATTCCAGGTTTGCTTCCAGCGTGTATCTTCACTCAAGCTGGCTTCAGGAGCAAGCACAGGCAGAAAAATTCGGCAATAAGATACAGCGTAAAAATGACGATGCCAATCGCTGAGATCCGCTCAAGAAAAAAAAAAAAAACTGGAATTCGCACCAATTATTTCAAAGAATCCACTTTCTGTATCGAGATAGACGACTGTAAGCGTTTATCACATTGAGCAGAGCCGAAGCTAAGACTCAGTGAAGGCTACTTGGCTTACAGAGGGCTCGACCTTAGAAAGGAATGACGGAGAGCACTCAAGAAATTTGGATGCAGAGAGAATATCTGCTCAGGAAATCTCTTTTTCTGGCTCTGATACCATAAAACAGTGTGAAACACGCATATGGAATTCCAAAATGAATTAATGAATTGATTGAGCTCAATACTCGATAATAATACAGAGATATTTACAAAGATAGAAACATCAAGTTTCTATGTAAGATTCAGTTTCATCTAAGAAACTGCTAAAGACAGCAAAATAGCAACAACTAGAATGAGCATTAAACTAATATTAGAATTTATTCTAATATTTTGCTGATAGCGAGGATGCGAAACTTGATAGGTCTTTTATGTCCCACCCACCCCAATCCTTTGGTCTAGCACCTTTGTCCCAGGCTACCCATGGCAACACTGAATCCTCCTTTGTTCCAACCACATGAACCGGCTGCACACTTTCTTGATTTGTGAAAGTATTCCTTTTGGAATTCATGTCAACACAATCCAGTATACATGAATTGCAACCAGGACCGATTTAATCAAAACCAATCTTCCCGCTCTCGACAACCATTTATAACTCCAGTGCTTTATGCGGTTTTCGATTTTTGCCAGGAGCCAGTACCATTCTTGTTTTTTATAAGAGTCTGGTTTTAGATGGAATCCCAAGTACTTGAAACTCTCCTTCATCGACTTAGCTTCAGCCGAGGTAATCCTATTAATTTCAATCGCTGAGAGACCTTCCAGAATCAAAAATGATTTTTGAGCATCAATACACATTCCAGTTGCAGCAAGGAACAAGTCGAGTGCATCTTTTATATGGTAAATGTCACTTCTGCTTCCATCACTGAATAACAATATATCATTAACAAACAACAAATGCGTGATATACAAATTTATAGCAACTTCAATACCTTTTAGGTCTCCTCTTCTCTTCCCATCCAGTATCAGCTGACTGAGACCTTCGGTCACTAGTAAGAAAAGAAGTGGGGACAGTGGGCATCCCTGTCTCAGGCTTCTCTGGCTAGAAGAAAGAGGAGGCTGCCCCGTTGATTAGGACAACGAAACTGACATTTGATATACATCCCATCACCCAGTTTATAAAATCAATACTGAACCCCAGATGGGTCATTAGCATATGTATATAGAGCCAACTGATTCTGTCATATGCTTTAGATAGATCTATTTTTACAATCACCCCTTTTTTCCTACTACGTTTGATACTGTGCAATGTCTCCTAGGCCACCCCAATTGATTCATGAATCTGCCTTCCGTCTAGGAACCCAAATTGTTCCTTAGATATGTTGCTTGATAGGATAGGTTTCAAATGGACTACAATAACTTTAGCTATAATTTTATAAATGCAATTGTAGAGAGAGATAGGATGAAACTCATCAAAAGATGAGGGGTCCTCCGTTTTAGGAATTAAGGTCGGAAAAGTAGAGTTAAAAGGTTCATATACTTCTCCATTTACCTGGGATTCCTCCACCACCCCATAAGTTCATCCCGAATAAGGTCAAAGAAGTGCTAGAAAAATTCCACTGTCCAATTGTCAGGATCTGGGCTCTTGTCTCTCTCCATATTTTTTAAAACCC
Source organism: Pinus taeda (assembly GCA_000404065.3). Taxonomy (NCBI): domain Eukaryota; kingdom Viridiplantae; phylum Streptophyta; class Pinopsida; order Pinales; family Pinaceae; genus Pinus; species Pinus taeda. The sequence goes on along the minus strand of APFE031272028.1, from coordinate 202,148 downwards.
CTTCCACCTCCCCCTTTGACACAAGTGCCATAAGCATATCATTTCCCTCCTCCTGCACATATTGAGGAAAGAGTTGGGCAACCCGAATCACCTCTGCAATTATGACCACATCTGGAGCTTTAAATAAGTTTTTAAAGTGGTTCCTTCCTATAGAGGCTAGGTTGGCAAAAGATTTTGCTATGCTCCCTTCTGTCATTTTCAACCCCCATATTGTGTTTGCATTTTTCCTTGCTTTAGCATAATTTTGAAAAAAAATTGAATTTTCATCACCTGTTGCTAGCCAAATTGCTCTGCTTTTTAGCCTCCGTTGTTCTTCCATATCATTTAGGATTTTCCTTCTTTCAGTCTCCAGTTTTTTATCTTCTCCCTCTTTTCTTCCGTCTCGTATCCATCCATTTCCGGAGTTTCCAAGAGGTCTAGTTCTTCCCCTATCCTGCTTAATTTAGATTCCTCCCTAATCTTTTTGGCTTTTGCGGCTTGTCCATTCTGTCGTTTTCTTCTTCATTCTCTTTAAATTTTCCATAAAAGAGTGGGCTAGAGACAACCCCTGTTCGCTGGCCAGAGGCCTCCAAGTAGCTTTTACTAGATTGATGTATGAAGTCCCATTGAGCCAAGCCAAATTGAATTTGAAAGGAGACCCTGACTTTTGATTAGGTCCTTTCATTTTCAAAAGGATAGGCAGGTGATCCGAGTCCCCTCCTACTCCCACCCAATGTCTGAAGTAAGGAATCCTAGAAGCCATTTCCTCTTTTAGAAGAAAGTGATCCAATCTCTTAGCTATCTTGGTCTCCCCTAGTCGTCTATTCCTTATTCCTCCAAGTAGGTTTGGATTTTAGTAGGTTTATATCAATGAGCCTGCCAGAGCGTATCTTGTTCAAGAAGAAGTCAGCAAAGGGATCAGCTTGGGCTGAAGAGCCCCAGGTCTCCAACAACCCCAACGAAAAGTTCAGATCCCCCCCGACCACCAGGTTCGGGTTATTCATAAATGACTTGGAAAAAAGGTTATTCCAGAATAAAACCCTTTCCTGGCACGACCCATATATATTTAAAAATAACATATTAGAGCTGAGCTCTTGTGAAAAGACCTTAGCCCCCTAAACCAAATCCGATCCCCAAGAGTTCAGTAACTTCACACTGCAGTCTTTTACACCTAGAGCCAAACCCTCAGATCTTCTTTTGGCATCCACAGTCAAGAATGTCCATCCCGATAACATTTTGCTAAGAGCTAGTTTCACTTCATCTCCAACTCCTAATTAAACATCCATACAATAATTAAGGAACAAAGCTTTTAGTGCAAGTTTTTTAGAGGTACTGGCAAAACCTCGACAATTGAAGGACAACACAATCATTTGATCACTCTGGCTAGGGCCTACATTGCTCGAAGCGCCCCTTTTAAAGATATTTGTTTCCCATCAATTATGTCAATTTTTGCTCTTATTTGAGCCTTTGAGAGGTTTGATTTCCTCCCTCTAGTATTTCGTTGTACAATCGAATTCTAAAGGACTCCCAACCCACCCACAGCTCTCGAGGGTATGTCTTTCTTGTCTCGAGAGAGAAGGTTATAAAAGGATTTCTCAACCGGTTTCCCAAAAGAGGACAAGGTTGCATGGTCAACAGGCTGGGTTTGGTTCATTTGAATAGCCGGGACTGATGTAATGATAATATCCAGGGCATTAGACACATAAACAACAGGCAAATTTGAAAAGAAATAGGCCTGGAAGGACTAGGTCTCGGGAGCGAATTGAGCAAAGATTGAAAGGATTCATGAACATAGGGAAGGGGAGAAGAGATAGTACTTGCCAACTTTGGCGCTGGGACAGTAGGACCCCTCACCTCCAGATCTTCGCGGATTATCTCCTGAGGCTCCTCTTGCTCTTGCATAACTACATTCTCCATCTGCGCATCCTGTTCTTCCTGAATTTCCATCGATGCTTGATCACCTTCTTGATGTCTCCCCAGATCCTCTGCTTGAGCCAGATCCTCCTCTTCAGTCGGAGGATGTTCTACATTTCTAGCTTCCCCTCTGTGACTTCTTCTCCTTTTGATCCCCAGAGGGCAGTGCTGAGCTAGATGGCCATATTTATGGCACCTATGACAGCGAAAGGGAAGCTGTTCATAATCGATGATCTGGGTGAAAGTATGATCTTGATATTGGAGCTTAATTTCCTTGGCCAATCCCTCCTGTGGATCCATCCTTACCAAGATTCAAGGTAGACTCTTATCCCTTGTTTCCCTGAAAGTCATGTCTGCCTTGAGAAAAATTCTCAAAGTATTTCCAATAGCTCTAAACACCTCCTTCGTCCAAAAAATGCGGAGGGAGTCCTGAAAGACGAAGCTAGACTAGGATCTCAACCACCTTTTCTCTCTGCGCATCAAACATAGGGTTCCACCTTTTGAACAAGATTGGCGCTCTCCCAAAACACCAATTTCGCCTCATTACCCATTCTAAGGTTTCCCCATTGCTGAATTTAGCCATAAACTAGCCTCTGGCTAGTGTGGTTACTTCAACTTGTTGGTCCTGAGCCTCCCTCCATGCTTTTGATATCCACTTCGATATGTAATTTGCGGAGTATTTCTTCCCCTTTGCTCTCCCAACCAGTGTTACTTCTGCAGCTTCCATGACCCTATTGATCTAAATGCCGACTCCTAAAACTAGATTTGGACATACCACCTTCCTCTCGATTAGCTTCCCTCTCTTCCTCTTCGCCCCTACATTTCTATTCCTCCCTGCTTCCCCTGCCTCCGACTGATCCTCCCTTTCATTGATTCCTTCTTCATAGAGCGACCCTAACTGCGTCTCCACTAATCGGTTCCCACTATTGATACCCCCTGCAGCTACGGGTTGCCTTACCTCAACAGAAAAGTGTAAACCCCCCCTAATCTATATCACCGATCCCCATCCACATCATTCCCTAGGCCCCCTTCAAACGTTGACAGGTATAGGCCATGTGCTGGCCTGTTGCTGCCGCCTACTGCCAAGCGTACAACCCTCCCTGCAACAAATCATCTTGCCCACTGACACCCTCCTGGTCTAGGGTTTCTGCCATTGCCTGATCAGTGGTAAGGGTGTTCTCATCGTTAGTTCTGTTAGATTCATATTTGGTAATTTTATATTATCTTACTAGGATTCTAATGATTTTTCATATTATTAAGTAATTTATACATTCTAGCATTAGTTACATTATTATTTTACTAATAGTTTAGTTAAGTTATATGCATGCACACCACATAAATGTGGGACTTTAGTATGTACACAATTGGGACATAATTGGAAACACCCACATAAGAAGCAAAATATGAAAAGAGAATTGTGGCAGTTGTGCAGACAATATATATATATATATATATGTATGAAGAGTAGGTGATAAGATAAGTTAATTTTATTAATGTCCAACAAATGACCACAAAAAAGGTCCATGGTACTAAAGAATAGTACAATCATCAAGATGATTACAATGTGAAAGTGCAAGCGCAACTCCTAGAAAATGCAGAAAATAACAAAATGAATGAAAGAAACAAGTGGCATTGGTTTTGCAACACCCATATAAAAGGCCATGAAAGAATGAGTGAGATAGGAAGAGAGGAAGATTTGGCAATGGAGCTAAAGATGTCAAGGGCTCCAAATGTGATGTTCCTACTTAACAATTTTGCTAGGTAATTACAATTTTGCACAATTTTGAGTTTTTCTATAATGGACTTAGGAAAAGTGGGTTAAGAGGACCCCACTTTGCAATCTTAGCTAAGGGATACTCTAAGATAGGAGAAAGGGATGCAAATCGAAATCATAGTGGATGGTGGGGGCCACCCAAGAGGAATACGCACCCGTTGGAGCAATACACACTTGTGGAGAGAGAAGGAGATCAATGATAAATAGGAGGAGAATGCATCATATTGGGGTTTTTGATCATTTGGCAATTGAACTCTCTTGTACACTTGAGCTGTTGGGCCAAGTCTACATAGTGCTGTTTAACACATGAGATTTCCGAGGGCAGATCTTACCTCCATCTTCAGTGGACTTTGAGTGCCACCCTAGGGGAGCTATTGCTACACTTTGGAGTTGTTCCAAGAGATTCTACAAGGGAAATAGAGCCATTCTCGGAGCAGACTGGTCATAGGACATACACACTCTTGGGGAGAAATAGCTTCAGTGTAGACCCGGTCCCGGGCTTTCAAGAGCACACTTCCTTGGTGTTTTCTAGTAGATTTGCTGTGGTTTGGAGGGATGACTTGGTGGCCATTTCTCAGGCCAAATTCTCTATTTCTGGGCATCCACAGAGGTGGACTGGCTGGCCTGCGCAGTCCCTTGAGGAGCGAAGTTGTTGGGGGAGGTTTGATTGGGGGCTTGAGGTTGAGATTTGCCAAGTGTCATAAGGGGAATTCTGGAGGGATTTCTTAGTACTTTGGAGGCCTTTTCGGAAGTAGATTCACAGGTGGTGCAAATAGCCATTTGGAGGAGGAACTCACATTATTTGGGGCTTTCCCAGGAAGTTGGACAAGCCCCAGCCATTTTTGGGTCTTTGTGTGTTTTGTGAGGAGAGCCTACAGTTAATTTTACAGAATTTTCTAAATATTCTAGAGGGGTCAAACACCAGTTCCTTTCTAGCCAACAACAATAGAATTTTTGGGCTAGCACAAGGGTTGAAGGAGAAGTACTTCCTAGCATCTGGGCAACACCTTTTTCTAAACTGGGACTTGTCTAGCTTGCTTTAGCAAGCCCAGGTGCACATACTCCATACATATATTGTACTCTCCTTTCTAGCTAGCAACAGTAGAATTTCTAGGCCAACACAAGGATTGAACGAGAAGTACTTACTAGCATCTGGGCAACACCTTTTTCTCAATTGGGACTTGTCTATCTTGCTTTAGCAAGCCCAGGTGCACATACTCCATACATATATTGTACTCTCCTTGATTTGATAATAAAATGGCTCAATTTGATGCAAATTTTGGGAAATTTGTGGTTGTTTAATTGCATGTTTGGATTTTGTGTTGCATGTTGTGATTTTGCTTGATTATAACTGTTAATTTCCTAGTAGGAATATTACAGTGGTATCAGAGCACCGGTCTTGGCTTAGCTGTGGGAGAAATTTTCTATGACCTCAAGAGAAGCAAAACATTACCTATAAAAGACATAGGTACAAAATAGAGAAAGAGAGTTGGAGATCACGCTAGATTCTAAGGCCCCTGAATAGGAAAAAAAGAAGGAAAACATGGGGGAACTAATCAACAAAGAAGATTTAGCCTTTAATGAACTTTTGAAGGCCTTGAGTGATTTGGCCAAGGCACAAAAGAAATGTTGGAGAAGATGAAGCAACAAAATCGCAATAGAGAGCTTCACATGGAATTCATTGTGGGAGAGAGTACTGGTGCATCCCACCAGTTCGATATCCACTCTCCTCATAGTCACCCTCACATTTACAGTGGGCCCTCTAGGACTACTGTACCCACGTTTGTGGCTACAGGTGTTGGGGAGCAACGAAACTAGGAAGAGATGCCCATGGGGGAGTATTTTCGTGAGTGGCAGTCGTAAGGAGAAGAATTTTGAGCTGCCTTGAGTTTCAACGATTTGCTTGGTGAAGCAAGGCAATAAGGGCAAAGGAGCAGGAGTTTCATAGATGCAAGGCTTAGATCTACAATGCTCAATTGGGAGGTTGTACCTTCCTCCAAGTGCACGACTAGGGCTTGGGTGCAGAAACTAGATACTTATTTCCAACTCAACTAAACGATGTAAGTGGAGGTCATTAAAATGGCCATGTTGCATCTAGAGGGTGGGGCCCATGGTTGGTGGTTCCATGCGCTATCTACGTTAGGGCACGCCTGTGTGACATCGTATGAGGAGTTCACACAGAGGATTGTGGAGCAATTTGACATGAGGGATCTTGAGGCCCATTTTCAAGAGCTAACCCAACTCAAGTAGACCGACAACCCAGAGCATTACATAGCTCAGTTCTTGAGGGTGTTCGTGATGGTACCAGACTTGTCAGAGCCCAGGAGGGTTTATACCTTTGTGGAAGGCTTGGTTGAGGCTTTGTGTGGACTAGTGAGGTCGAGCAGGCTTGCTACTCTTCAAGAGATAGTGAACTACACACGGGATTTGCAGGATGCAATTCCCAAGATGAGAGCACCAGTGCCCCTTCTCAGACAACGAATAAGAGGGTGACATTGAGTAGGACGCTGATAAAGGAGGTGGTGAGTTGCAGACTATTGGAGGAGGAGGAGGAGGAGGAGCACCACCCTGACCTGACGGAGGCCATTTTAGAATTGTTGTCGCACACAGTGTCTAGGCACTGTGACAACACTCAGAGTAAGGGCTGTCACTCTAATCCTTACTCACTCCGTTTAGACTTTCTCTTAAACAAGTCAAGGGGGTTAGCCCTGTAGGTGAATGAATGAGAATAACCTGTGGAACATAGGCTCTAGGAGACCTGAAGATGAACAACCTGATGACCTTAGAACAAATCTTGCTCAACTAAGATGAATAGATTAAACACAAGACACAACCACATGATAGAAATGATTATAGACTAGTGCCTTAGTATTTGATTAACCATAGATTAAGTAAAAACAAGTTATCCAGAGCAATCTACAAATGTGATGAATAGTGACAATCTTGAACGATTAAATGTAAACACCCAAAACTCTCCCCAGTTGGTAGGAGATGTGGGCAGCCCCTCAACAAGAAGAGCTAAGGAGATTGACAAAGGCGGGGAGTAGTGGTAAGGGAGTTCGAATCAAGGAGGAGGAGGAGAATGCAGCTCTCACATCAGCGGGACTGCAGGGGCTACAAAAGAGGAAGAAGAAAGACATCTCCAAGGACAAGTGCTTCAACTGTGGGGAGCTAGGACATTATCCCTCTCAGTGCCCCAGGAAGAAGGGCAAGGGAGACATGTCTGACTCAAAGGCAATTCCAACAAAGGCGGAGAAGGATGTCGAGATTGATGACGATTGTGCCATGAGTGCTCATGCGACTCTAGAGAAGAGGTGGGGAGACATGGAGCTATAGTCGAGAGGACTACAAAAGGGGGGTAGGATCCTTGAGGTGCACAAACTCTTGGATCACATCCGACTATGGGAGCCCTTAACGGCAGTAGCATGATGACAGGTGTCGGGTGGAGCAAGTTGTGATGGAGCAACAAGGCAATGTTAGAGTGCAGAAGTCTGTAGCAGCGTAGTGGAGGTTGCAACAGTGCAAGAGGCACATAAAAGGTTGCAATAATGTAGTGGCAACAAAGGGAGCACAAGATAGCAGCAGAGGTAGCTTCAGCATCACGAGGCTTCTAGACTGATCAAGATGTCAGTGTTTGGGTGAAGTCAGTTACTTCTCGGTAACTGAGTTGTAGTGCAATAGTTATGCTATGGGTAGGATGTTGAGAGGGAGTTGCAGTACCGATGTAGCAGTGGCAGTGGCAGTGTCATGGGTAGTAGTACAGGAAGCAACAATGTAGTGGATGTGACGCAGTAGGCCTAACATCAGTACAAAGGACCGATGTAGAGGATTAGTTTGATACTTCTATGGTGAAGCATTGCTAGAGCACATTCCTCGCTAAGAGGGAATGTTGATTTTGGGTAGCATAGGATATGCTCTAGCCATGAAATTTGGTGGAGAGGCTAAGGCGCATGAAATCTCCAAGACCCAGAAATCGTTTGGAGAAATTCCGCCCGGATGAAGAGATATTAAAATAATTAATATTTTTAATGGGTAAGTATAAACTTAGGAAAATAAAAATATTAATATGTATTAATATAAAATGCGTGAGAAAGTTGTAAGTGACGAGGATCAAGCCAATTCTAATCTTAGCCGTTGATTACGGACTTAATCTCAGCTGTTGAATCGTCAACATGAAAAGTATAAGAGGAGGCTTAAGGGTCAGTTGGAGATACACCAAGAGAGATCAAGAATTCGATTTTCTGGGGTGAGGTTTGTTGAGAAAATCGAGTTAGTGATCAGTTGCAGCGAGGAGCAGTTCAACAAGGGATTTCCGTCTGAGGCTGAAGAATACATAGCAGAGAGGTAGTGAAGTGTCGAGAGAGACAATGCAGGCCCTAGAAGGGCTGACGCAGAGGCCGTAGGAGCTAGCACAGAGGACGCAAAGGGCCGTAGAGGCTGACGCAGAAGCTGTAGAGGCTGACGCAAAAGTCGTAGAGGGCTTCAGAGGCAACATTGGGGAGATTATGTGGGGTAGACTTGGAGCAGATCAATAGATTTTGAGCCGGGAGAAGGTGATGTAGCTCCTGGAAGAGTGATGTAGTTCCTGAGTAGTGTTTGGAGTAGCTTTCGCTGTCTAGCATAGAGAATAGCCGGAGTCACTGTGGTGTTTGATCATCCGTTCGCTGATTTGCCAGAATATCTGTCTCCGGATAGAGGTACTATTGTTGAGGAAATTCTTTGTTGGGTGAGCCATTTCTGGCACCCTAGTTGTATTCACGAAATCTGCTTAATAATACAAACCGTCTATATGCTGCACCGATTTTCCCGAATTGGGTTTTTCCGGGGATGATTGTCCAAAAATAACAATGTCCCTTGTGTTATTGTCTCCTGTTTATTTTAGTGCATGATCTGTATATTTGTGAAGGCTGCAATAGTGTTTACTTCGATGTTTATGCAGTTAAATAACTTATTTATGTAAAGAACAAGTAGGAGATTGTAAACCAGTAATTGCAGTAGGGGTTTCTGATGTGTTAGATTTAGGTATTTTCACACTTGGATGTTATTTGCTAAAGATGAATGCTGAAACTTTGATACTTGAGACTATAGTTTCGGCTCATTTGAAAGTTACTTGAAGCTTGAAGCTAATGTGCTTGGATCTTATTCTTTGAATCTGAGTGCTGGAAATTTGGTTCCTTCAAATATGTTATGAGGCCTTAATCTGGGTAACTTTTTTTCTTGTCTAGAAGAACTATTTGTGGCTGATTTCCCTTCCAAGTTCTTTATGTTTGCTGCTGGAAATGTTAAATCAATTCATGTTTCTTACTTAGAAGTGGCCAGAGTTCACATCCTTTAGTGGTAATCATACCCTTGTTATACATTTTATCCTTCTTCGTTACAAACTTACAGCCCTTGAAATTAATTTCTGCATTTTTGCACTGCCATATAAGGGTGCTGTAGATTGCTCATTTTCCAACCTCTGTGTTCCCTTATTACATGAGAAAAAACTGATTAAGTCATTGCCCTATAAACTCAATTTGCTCGATATTATTTTAGGTATTGATCTCACTATCAAGTATCAACCACCATGAAAATATAAAATCAACTTCTTCCTTTGGTGATCACAAATATGAAAATTTAATAAATTGCATATCAAAATTTAGATTTGCCCCCTGGGTCTTTCCCTTCAATTGCCTCATGATTATGATTTGATTGGCTTAGGACTTCTTAGGGATATGTCGCTTGTGTTGGAGGAGAGCCGGTCAAAAGTGTGTAAAGGAGCAACCGAGATGATAGTAGGTAGTCGTTGTTTAGTGCCTCTAAGGTATTATTTGTGCTTTACCACTTTTATCACAAAATGTAAATGTTTGGGTGTGTTGTCGCATAGAATGTCTAAGCACTGTGATAACTGCTCAGATTGGGGGCTGTCACCCTGATCCCCAATCTCTCCGTTTAAGCTGTCTCCCTACAACACGCTAAAGGGGGTAGATCCTATGGAAAAGTGGAATGAAGAAGAACTAGTTGGGAACCAACCAGTTCGGGATACACAGTGAAGCGATCAAGTACTTGATTAAGACTTAGCAAGACTTATAGGATTTGATTAGATTTTAAACGATTGATACCAGTGCCTTATGGAGTCAACGATCTTGCTAGGGAATTTAAGACCAAGTAATCGATTAACAACTGCTGCTTAGATGAATGACTATTTTATATGAAATGCAGATCCTAAAACTAATGTGAGATGCAAGAATCTTGGTTAATTTTATTAAATGCCTATTTAAATGTGAACCCTTCAATCCTTTCTGTGTTGAGCCTGATTTCGTAGTAATTGGCAGAGAGAAGATCAGGAGAAGCACACTAAGGTGTCATTAACGATACCTCTCCTGAAATTCTTACATACTTGGTGCCTCTAATGCTGCAGAGAACTATGGCTCTGACGATTGCAAGGTCACTGTTTTAAGTACTATTAAAACAGGGTTCTCAAGAAAAGACGGATGGAGATCTATCTGTCTATCAACTAAACTTATGCTTGGAAGTAAATTTTATCTATGCAAAGTTAACTTATATGCAAATGCATCGGAAGATGATATGAAGTTAGACTTGAGAATGGGAAAACACTTATGCCGCAAAAGCCCTGAATTACCCAAATGAAATGCTCGCCTTTTTTTAGATGAAGACTTAGAAAATAAACTCTTTAAGATACTATAGTTCAAACACCAACTTATCTCAAATATTCTTGATACAATTTAGCTCAAAGAGAAGAAAAACAACTTTGCAATTTGATATCAATGTCAACAGATGCTAAAAAAATACTCAGCTTATGAAACAAAGGATATGTATTTTATCACAATTCCATGACAGAGTACTTAATTTTCAGAAATTAATTTTTAGGACAGCATCAAGAAAAACTTTATAACAGTAGCAATATGACAATGAAAACAGTAAGCTATCAATGATATCTTTATGCCAAAAATTTACCGAAATTTTTCCGAACTTGCCCATATGAATTATCAAAAATTTTCAGCCTGTTATGATTTGATTTCCAGACTTATATCAGATCTGATATACTTATTACAGCAAACAATTAAAACATGAAATAAGCCTAATGATGAATGCCCAACTCAAGAAATTAATTCTTTAATGTATTAGACAGCTTAGGAACTGATTTTAGGCTAACTCACATGAAATTTTTCTACTGTTATATTTCAGACTTCAGAAACAGAATTATTCAGAGATAACAGTCACCCAAAATGTAGATCTAGGCCAAATTTTTGATACACATCAAACATAAATGACTTATTAATGCATTTAGCAATTGTTTTAGTTAATTTCAAACCACAGATGTGTTTTTCACCACTATTAGAAAGGTATATGATTGTTGTAGCAAATAGTGAGAAAAAATATGGTTTAGAGATCAAATCCTTAGGCCCTAGGCCTTGAAGATCACTTGCCCAAGTTGCCCAAAAAATTTCAATACCTGAAATACAAATTTTTACTAGTTTTCTTGCAAAAACCCACCAATGATTAGCTTCAGAAAATTAAATATTCAAATCAGAAATGGAGCAAGGGGAATCTAGGGCCAATGAGAGCTAGCACTTGGGCTAGGAGAAGGCAGATCTGGCTTAGGAGCGCCAAAATTTGAAACCCTTGTTCTGAAAAAATTATTTTGCTTCAGATCTTCAGATTTATTGCAAAATCTTTAATGGATGGCCTTGTAAAAAGATTTGGGATAAGATATTGCCTTCCAGGGCTTAGATATGTCTCAAAACCCCCAAATCTGCTTGAAAAATCTCAAATCTGAAGATTTTCTTGGCTGATTTCTCAGATCTATTCCTGCACAAGTGAGAAGAGAAAAACCCAATACCCAGTATGTACAAAAATAGAGAAAATCTCAAAAACCAAGTGTTAAAATTCAAAATTATTAAGGAATTTAGACTTCTGTGATCCATAGCATTGTTTAGAGAATTTTCGGCGAAATTACATAAATAATCATTTGTCGACGCGTTTCGAACCAACCAGTGTGGTTCATCATCAGGACAAGTTGAAGAACCAGATCCAGCCTAGCATGTTAAATAGTCTGAGCAGAGATTCCAACAGCTAATTAACGACTAATTTTGACTAAAGGACCCCGGTCAAAAATAAATTTAACATTGTTAAT
>APFE031272028.1:156319-189517 GCA_000404065.3 Pinus taeda | reverse complement strand
ATTTTTGACCGGGGTCCTTTAGTCAAAATTAGCCGTTAATTAGCCGTTGGAATCCCTGCTCAAACTATTTAACATGCTAGGCTGGATCTAGTTCTTCAACCTGTCCTGACGATGAACCACACTGGTTGGTTCGAAACGCGTCGACAAATGATTATTTATGTGATTTCGCCGAAAATTCTCTAAACAATTCAAAATTATGTTACAAAATTTCTGTTCTACAAAAGTAAATAACAGATCTATACAAATAATTTACAGATTTATCAGATCTGAGGAGTATGAGTCCAACTCCGCTCTTAGATCTGATAATCTAAGGTTCTTAATAGCCAGATCTATTAAAATTTCCACAAAATATTTAAAAGATTTTGAAATTTAGAGAGGTACTAGTCCAAAAACACCCTGCAAAAAAAAAAAATTATTGTGAGATAAATCTTGAGGCTTATATAAAGTAGGCCTTCAGAAAATATGTGTTGAGAATTGGCTGGTCCAACTGAGGATTATCCCCAAACGTTCAATGAGAACCTGAGAGATCTTCTACAAACACTAGATCAACCATAAAATCAAGTAGAGAAATAGAACAACAATAAAATTCTGAGGAAATAGAGATACTTGCTACTTCAATCAAAATTAAAATGTTACCCTAGATCCAACAAACTGAATAAGATACCTGTATTCAGATTATTCTAAGAGAGCTATTGATTGATAGTTTTCACATAATATTAAGCAGAAAATAAAACAATGTTACCATAAATTCATGAAGAGGAACACTACAACACGTTGAAACCCCAAAGACTTTTGCATTAATTCGAAAAAAGTATACAAGAGAGCTTGAGAGCTTAGTACACGATCCAGAGATCGGATGATCCTGACTGACAAAATGACCTCCTATCTAAAGATAAATCCTCCAACGGCTAGTTTGAGTGATCCTCGTCAAAGCAATCTCGACCATTGATGAGGATTAAAATTTCTTTTAATCTCGTCTGTCGAAATTTTAATTTATTGAGGAAATTCGAATTTTTCAATTAAATGAATTTTAATTAATTCAAAAATTAAATTTTTGAATTAATTTCCTCAAAATTTTGACTTTGACTTAACCCTAGGGACCAAAGGCTTAAAATTTAGCAAAATAATTAATTTACCTTAGTTCCTGGACCTCTTAAAATTATTTTTTTTAAGGACCAACGAATTTTTCCCCGGAGAATTTAAATTTACCTAGGACCTAGAATTAATTAATTTTCTGGCTTAGGGTTTTAATTAATTTTGGCCAGAAAATTTAATTAATTAACCTATGAGGGGATAAATTATTTTTCCAACCCTCAAGACACTTTACATCATGATTTTTACATTTTTTACATCTCAAGGGGAAAAACCCATTTGAAATAGACCTTCACAGACTGCCCATTTTTGCGACACAAATATAATCTAGTAGACTAAACAATTTGTAATAAAATAACCTAACCAAATAGTTAGGATTATTCCCAAATCACTTTTACAGAGACTTGATCTATAACACCAGAAATCTCCTAAAATCCGAGTGACAAAATCCACTCTGGCTTTGGGGTATGGTTGAAGGAAAACTCTGCCGACCATCCGAGAATGGATCAGTGAGACAAAAGACCTCCCAGAATGTAGATCGTTAGTAGAAAAGTAGGTTTACCTAGGTGATTACATACACGACATGGATCTATTGAGATTATTTACATTATACACATGTAGAATGGGTTTACATTATAACATGATCCTCAGGTTGATGATGATAGCTGGATGGCAAGAACACATCGATCAGGCGCTATCCCTTTTGCGAAAAAGGCGGTGTACTGCTATGGGTCGTTGACACGTAGTGGTCAACAAGGTGGTAACAGGGCCTAATAAAAGGAAAAGTATATAGCAAAGATCGAAACCTCTTGCTTCCAATCCTAATAAGGCATGAAAGTCACAAACTTTCAAATGCTACTAAGGACAAATGAGAGGACATATGTAAGTTCATCGAAGTATCAAAATGCAAATTGAAGGTTAAAAGTTGAATTGGGATACATTCTAAGTCTTGATAAAAATAGAGCCTTTGATGCCCTTGGAGCAGTCAAATAGGCTCACACGCTCTAACCCTACTTTATTTTTGAGCTTTATTTTTTTGCACAAAGTGAAGGAATTCATTCTCTAATGTGGTTTTGTTGGTCATAAGCTAGTAACTCCTCTTCCTCTAATGGCAAGTTATTTCTTAGAGTTGTGCGAATATTTCTTTAGTTTGTGATTGGTATTGTGATAGTAAGAGTACATTGATATTTAAGCACAAGGCATCTTAGTGTATATGAATGATATGCTTGGTTAGCATGCTTGGGTTGGGTAGTGAATGTTAATGCTCTAGTTTGTGGACAAATCTATTTCCCATCCTCATAATCAAGGCTTTAAAAGTTTTAAAGTTTAATAATCGTTATCATGTCAATGTTAGAACTAATTTGTTTATGATCCCTTCAGGAATTAATTGTCTTGCTAAAATTATTAATATATATATCCACAAATAATATTCATCTTAGATATTTATTTAGAGATGATATGACTGGATTTCACAAATATTGAATGACTTTCTTAGTGTTCATCTAGAACCATAACTCTGGCAATTAAAATTAAAATTTCTGACATCATGTCAAACTGATTTAAATAGAGAGAGATGGATGATTTTAGTAGCTTGTAAAGTGTTTCCTTAAGGTCTTAGAAATAAGATCCTTCTTAAAATGAGTTTTCATATATGAATACAAGTTGTGCTAAAAATGTCCACTAACTGTTTCTTGTATATATTGAAAATATTCTCTTTAATTCTAGTTAGTATTTTAAATATGTTGTAGGTGGGGCGCCATTGTCTCTGTCAGTATATATTGCCACCAGGTGTGGTAAAAGATGTAGCAATCCAAGATATATCTCTGAATCAAAGGCACAATGCCATAAGTATGGAGGTGCCAGAGGAAAAAGTGGAAATAGTGGGACTCTCTGATGCAATTCGAGGTCGGTTGAACTTGATAACTGCGTCTGGACAGGTATTGAAAGATCTTTCAAGTAGTTGGAGAATGTTAATGTTTTTTATATTTCTTTTGATCAATATTTGGCATTTGTTTCAACTTTAAATTGCCTATGAAATGTTTTACATATAAGCCTTATATGATTGTAAATAGTTTTATCTTTTATTATTTAGCTTGCATGATATACTTGATTACTATTATTTACATTTAATAGTTGTTACTGAGAGTTGTGTCCGTTATGGAAGTCCCGTCTCTTATGTACTGTTAACACTCAAAACCATCCAGTGAAAAGGTAACTAGTGAAGGTGTCAATGTTGCAATCCTTCTGCACTTCGGTCTAGTGCTTACCAGCCTCAGGGTGGGATCCCTATGCAATTTGGATTTAAAATATATTTGTGTGAAATGAGAAATTCTTCCAAACTGTGAAAATAACTTGCTGTTTTGTCAAACTTATTGTATATAATAGCGCTGGACAGAAAGCTAAAATGCTGATTTACACACCTTGGAATCTATACAAATAGGCTTCAAATTCACCTTAAATCTACAATGCTAAAGTGCAGCTCAGTAATATAAAGGTCGAAAACAACAATTAAAAGTTAACACTCATAAAGTTCTCTGTGACTGTACTGTCTTCAATTCTGTGGGTGGAGTAGAAAATAAAATTGAGTGAGGTGATTCCTAATATCAGTTCAGAAAATTCAAGTAAAAGCAAATGAAATAATATTTAGCCACCAAATAAGCTGGTACCTTTATTCCAAGCTGTAAGTACTACAAAATTTGGAGATATTGGCATTAACTTAAAAGCACTCTAGATGATATCATTGAAGTATGTTGATGGAGAGTTGAGGGAGCAGGGTCAGGCAGCTAACCCTAGCTTCTCCGATCCTGCTTCGTGCCTCTCCTCTTTTTCCGTGACTCTCATCCTATGCAGGTTCTGTTGCTAGCTCCGCTGCATCGCTGCCAGGTTCGGTTTGATGGAGTTGAGGGGATGGAGTTTTCAAGGTCTCTTTCTCGTGCCTTTACTTGTTGGGTTAGTTGCCTGTTCATGGAATCAGTGTTGTGAAAATCGCGATTATATCGCGATTTAATGAAAAAATCGCGATTTTTATACGAAAAAATCGCCTACTTTTTTTTTGCCGATTTTTACTGAAAAAATCGCGATTTTTACTGAAAAAATCTTGCGGGGTCGGGGCAGCACGATTTTATAATTTTTTTTTGGTTTTTCAGTTGCTCATTTGGACAGTGGCACGTGCGAAGGGATAAAGTCTGGGCCCTAGTATGGATATGTTATTCATGGTAATGGTAAAGTAAAAGTGACATTCTCTTTAATCTTCATTTTCATCCTTTTACTTAAATTTTTAACATTACCATGAAATGACTCAGGATGTTTGAGAGTGGTTCCAGCCTCATTGGATTTCATATGGAGAAAGTAGAATTTTAGATTTTATTTAAAATCCAGCAGACTTATCAGTTTCTCAGGATTTCAGGATTGGGAGATTGTAATGTTTCCAGGGGACCCCACCTGCCCGGGCTACCCCTGCCACCAGTAGAGGACGTGGTCTACCTCCTATAGCTCCTACTTCTAGTTCTTCAGCTTCTAGAGCATATCAGACTCCACTGCCATCTCCACCAGCACACGCACCAGCGTCTACATCTAGAGGGAAAGGGAAAGTTGTGGCATTTTCTCGCAAGAGGGGCAGAGGAAATCAATAGGATTAGACTTTCATTTTATTGTATATGACATTATGACATGATGAGATACATTATCATATTTTTTGTTGATATTTTGAGGCTGAGTTGGAACTCAGGGGTCAGGACTTACTATTCAGGACATGATTAAATGTTATGTGTGATTTTAGCGCTAGAAATGATATTAAACATCTTATATATTAGTTTTTTTATCATATTTATGTGTCAATGTATTTATTTTATGTTGTAGATGGTTTAGATATTAAAAAAATTGAAAAAAAATGAAAAGAAATGAATATTTTTGTACCAAACGATTTTTTCCCGATTTTTTCCGATTTTTTCCCGATTTTTCCGATTTTTTCCGATTCATTCCCTGCACCGATTTAATCCCGATCGCGCTTTTAACAACATTGCATGGAATGGGCTATTTTTGGTGGTTTTGTATGTTTGTGGGTGGGCTCTACATATTTTGCTGTGGCCACTTGGTCGTTGCCGTTGTCACAACTCTTTATGCGCCGCAAACAACTTTTCCCGCGGCCATTCTTTATGCTATGGGTGTCTACACAGTGCTATGCATTGTACACAGGGGCTCTTACTGGGCATTGCGGCCCAACTATTTTCTTCGTTTTCTTCTCTACGACTTGGATCTTAGACACATTTTTGGAGCTCTTTGGGTGGCTTGTACCCAACCCACATTTTTGGGTTTTCCCTCTAGTTGCAGGGTTTCCACCTTAATTTTTGTCTCTTGCTGTGGCATGGTTTTCTTGCCTAGATACTGCCGTTTCGCCTAGGGTCGAACGATTCCTGTTGGTTTTTTGGGTTTATTTGGGCGGCTTATGCCTAACTTTTTCAATCAACTCTTTTGTCAACTTGGATTTTTACTGGGTTATTTTTGATATGTTTTGTGCATGTAATGGCTCCCTATTAGGGGGCATCATGGGGCGTTTTTTCATGGGGTTTTCAGCGGGCCTGCATGCCTTGTTACTTGAAAGTTGATTGCTCTAATGGTCATTTCTTGGCTTAGGATTGCAAATGCACACAGTGCGCCTACAAAATGTAATTTTTTTCATTAATAGAAATTATAGTTTTTTTTCCTTGAAAAAGAAAAGCAACTAGGGCATAGTTTTAAAAACTGGAATAGGTGACCAACCTGGTCCACCTATCAAATTGGTTTTTGAACCGGAACTAGAAAAACCAGACTAGTCTGATCTCAATGAGTTGGTCTTTAAAATAATACATGAAATAATTATGTTTTTTAATGAAAAGAATATATTAAAGATTTAAAACCATGATATTAAACTAATAGAGACAAAATATACAAAGTTTGCCATATAAAGGTGAATATATCAAAATGGTACTGAGGGCAATACATATCAACAACAAAATACATAATTGATGATGCTCTAAATGGCTTCTAGAGTCCAAAAACAATGCTACAAGCTATGGCGCCACCAACTTACTACAAGTCTAAGTTCTCGTGATCAACATGATCACTCCTCAACGTGATCAAACTCATCACTCTTACTAGACATGGGATCATCAACAAGAGCCACATAAACATCATTTGGCTCAGAGCTTGGGGACTCCTTAGACTCCTCTGCAACCTTAGTAGTAGTAGCAGTAGCAACAAACTAGACCGAATAGAAACACAAGTTGGTCGAGCTACATGACTAGTGCCTTCCATTAGTTGTTTGACTTGGATTCAACTACTGGTTTTGGTTCCATTGGCACTACCAAATTTGCATGGGGATCAACCCCCTCCTTAATCGATGGCATCAATATCAAAATCAACATCAAACTCAATTGGTTGAGTCTCCTTCACCCATTCTGATGTTGGATCAATATCTGTTATTTTGGTAGCTCAGTGAAAAATTCCAGTGATTGGACTAAATTCCTCTTTCCGAGAGGACCAAATTTGACCTTTGAAGCACTGGATTCGGATAAAGGAAAGTGTATTTTCGAAGAGAAGCCCACAAGTGCACAAATTGTCAAGGTTGGCCTAAGGACAAATTGCCACTCCAAAGTTGCATATAAATACAAGTGACTTCAAGCTCATTTGGACATCACATCACAACATCTCTTCTTGTCTCTCTTGCTTGGATTGGTTTGTATAGGTCTGAGGAAACTGCTCTTCTTCACACATGCGAGGGTCTTGGAGTTTCTTTGACTTTTCTGCATTGACTTTTTCTATTGGATGGTTTGACCATTGTTTGACCGAGTTTGACTTCTTGATTTGACTTGCTTTGATTGGGAAGAGCTTGATTCTTCAGGCCGAGTTCATTGGCACACATACTAAGATATTTTGCACTGTTTGACCTGCATTGACCGCAGGAAATTGCAAAACTTGACTGTAAATCTTCTCTCTCATTTGACTAAGTTTGACTAGATTTTTATAGACTATTTTTGGTTGACTTTGACCAGCAATTGAGGCCGAAGTTGTGGGTTGTTGATCGAGCTCTTGACAGATTGTTTGACCGTTGACTGAAGGACTGGTTAGGGCACTTTGCCTGCTGTTGACTGTTGACCAAAATTGCAGACTGTGACAGTTGACCATATTTGAATATTGACTCATTTTTTGGATCTTGGTTGGTCGTGTTGTTGGATAAGTCAAAAGTTGAACTTTAACTCTTATTGATGAATTTGTATTATTGTACTCTCTGATGAACATTTTATGACAATCTAATAGAAGAAGAATTTCAAAGTGTTTTCCTCCTTGTGGGGTTTTTCCTTGGTCTTTGACCAAATCAGTGTCTCTTGTTGATGTTTTGATTGTCTCCTATTGTCATAGCTTTTACTATTCTATCTTCAATTACTGTTGATGATTAGAAGAATTAATTATTGTTGAAAAGATTGCTAATTTGAAGAATTGAATTGGGCTAAAGTAATTGATATAACATAGAGCAATGCTAAAACTATCAATATCATCCAACGCAATGGGATCTAGATTATGTCTTTTGTTCATCAACTGGTTGCACCTTAGTCGAAGGTTGTATTGCATGAAGATGAGATAATTTAATTGTTTTTGTTCCAAGCGGTTTCTCTTCTTCCTGTGTATCTGTTAAAAAATAGACCAATTGCACTCACAACTAGACACACTGCAAGCTTGGTTAAGGTCTCTAACTGCAAACTTTTGCAATTATGGACAATGACTACCAAATGACTCCCAAGTCCCAACTATGTGTTACAAAGACAAAGACATTAGTTAGTTCATTACTTCATTGTACATCAATTTAGATTTTAAGTTTGGCTAGAAAAATAAGTACTTACAGTTTGAATTGTAAACAATTGAACTTTGAAAGAAAAAGAAATTGGAATTGCTTACCTAGTTGATCCACATCTCTTGCCATCTTTGCCAAAGGTACTTGTGACCTTATTGAAATGACAAATTTGTTTATGTATTTCCAACTAGTCGGATTTCTTAGGGACTATTAGTTTTTGGTAGGATCAGGCAGGTGTTCTAGTCTCGTCTTGTGTCAGAGACGCTAAAGAACATAAGATCTCCAAAACCAAAAAAGTTTTAACGAGAAAACACTTAGAGACAACTCAATTAAGTTAGTTGATCAAGAACTAAAAATTTCGTAAGTCTAACTTAGGAAAATGGATTAATTAACATCAATAAATTGAGAAAGATTGAGAAAGCTCTAGAGACTCACACAAATCGAGTCTAAGATGATCTTAGCCATTGACAACGATTTAATCTTGGCCATTGGTGATCCATTGAGAGATTATAAGAGCATATCGATGGGGATGGTGGAAATAGATACACTTGAGACACATCAAGCAAGAGGGAGAGCGAGTTCCTTGGCAGAACATCAGTGATTGAGGGAGGAGCAACAACAAAGTTACAAAGTATTCCAGTTAGTTTCTATTATAGGAAAGGGAGGCCGCATTATTTCTTAGTGAGGCTGCGTAGAAGCTTCAAAGGGCAGTTCGATTAAGCTAGAGAGGAGATTGATTCAGGTGCTAGAGGTCGGGAAAATTTCCAGAAGGCCGAGCAAGTCATTTCCAGAGGCAGAGTCAGGCAAAACGACAGATTTCGGATAGTTCCATTGGCAGTGCGATTAGGGCCTATGCAAGCATTGCGTAAAGGCTAACACAGAGGCATTTCGAGTTTCCCAGTTGGGCCAGTTTATGGAGTTGGATCAGTTGTAGAGTGAGACAATTTGTCTCACAAATATTTTGGCCAGATTGTCTTTGGAGGATTGCTAGTAAGGCATCCATATTATTGTACCCAAATTTTTACTGCTGCATAGTAAAAAAATAAACCCTCATCAGTTGCACGAGTTTTCCCTTTGGGGTTTTTCCTGGTAATATTGTCCCAAAATATTGGTGTCATTTTTATTGTGTGTGTGCATCTATTTTCTTAGTTCCAACATTTTATTTAGCTTCCATATAATTTATTTGTGAAGAATTGTAGTGTGATTTATTCAATATTAATAAGAAAATTAATAAACTGCTAATCGGTTAGGAGAGTAAATTCTAGTTGCTGCATTTCAAGGAAATTTCATAGGGACCATGCACTCCAAGCAATTGTATAGCCCATCTCTGATCTCTGCAGTGTGCTCTTCTCCTAGCTAAGCTTTATAATGATACTTTGGGTTCACTAAATACTCGGTTGCACATATAGGACGATGGGGTTGATTGTTCCATTTGTTATCAATGCTCTTCGAAATAAGCCCATATTTACCTACTCTGTCCTTGTAGGTTACCTGTATCTGCTCCTTTGCCTGATCCATAGCCTCATAAATGTAGCCAATGTCCAATTTTTCCCCATCCACCAGCCGTAACACCTTAATAAGAGGCTCGCAAATATTCAGAACCTTTGCATACTTTTTTCAAAAAGAGTTGTCATAAGCTTTATTTTTGGTGTCTTAGCCATCTTTTCTACAAGCCATCTGAGATGAATTCCATTCATTAGAAAATATTTTTTGCAAGTTTTATTGCTGAGAATTGAGAGATTACAACCTGAAGAAGTGATTTGCAAATCTCGTAATTGCAAGCCTAACAAGCTCCTTTCCCCCGATGTTTTTCCTCATTAGGCTCAATACCCGTGAGTGGTTGTAGATGTATTTTGTGATACACTTGGCATGCTCTACAATGTTCTATACTTACTCCAGAGTCCACTTTGCCTATGTCCTCAAGCATGAGGTCTATGCAATGTGCAACACATGGATTCCGAAATGTGGTCCTATTTTGGACTCTAACATCTTTCCAGCAAGAACATAGTTTGAGGCATTATCTATGATGACTTGCACAACATTATCCTCCCCCACTGCCTTAATCATCTCATCCAAAAGCTCAAATAGAAGGTTTGCATCCTTCACCCTATCATATGCATCAATTGATTTCAAAAACATGGTTTCTTGACGAAAAGAAACAAGGAAATTAATGATAATGCAATTCTTTCCATTAGTCCATCGATCTGATTTGATGGAACATAACATGTTTTAGCCCATGACTCTCTATACTCAGTCAAATATTCATCAGTGCAAAAGGTCTCTTTCTGCAAAAGACTTCCCCTCAAGTGATGCATGGTGGGGCCTTTGAAGCGCTTTCTTACCGATATAACAAAGTCCCACATAGCTTGGTAATAAGGTGAGAGGGAAACATTAAAGGGGATATTTGCATCATACCACTATCTAGCAATGAATTGAAAAGCAACTTGATTGCATTTCTCTTTCTAATGGTTATCTAAAGTGGGTTGAATTAGACATGGCTGGGAGGAAGTGGCATTAGCAGAGGCAATTACAGGGGGAAATAACTCCTGATGTTCATCAATTTTTTTACGTTTAGATTGTCGGCTTTGATTATAAGACCCAATAGCAGGAGGAACATAGTGGAAGGGGTTGTTATCGCCCAGATTGTATAGGCAAGATGGGACAATGCTTAGGGCGGGGGCTGTCACTTTGATCCCTGCCCTCTCCATTCCAGTTGTCTCCTTACAACATTCTATAGGGGGTAGTCCCTATGAAATGTGAAGATGGAAAGACCTGTCGACAACCGACAAGTTTGAGAGACACAACTGAATGGCCTAGCAACTTGGTTAATTTAGCAAGTTTAATGATTTGATTAGATTATCATGGAAGACCAGTGCCTTAATGGAGTTAAATACTTGCTTTGTACAAATTATTTACCAAGTAATCAGATGAACAATTGCTGCCTTAGGATGCTTCACTATCCTAAATGAGATGCAAATCCTAAGATCTAAGTGAGATGCAAAATCTTGGTTTATTTTAAATTATATGCCTACCTAGGGAAATCCTTCCTCTCAACTGTTTTGAAGCTAGTCCCTAGAGTAGGTTGTAAGAGAGAAACCAAGGGGAAGCAAGCTATGGTTTGATTAACAATCCCCCTTTGAGTTCTAACCACCCAATGCCTTCGTTGTTGTAGAGACTGTGGCTTTTACAACTGCAAGGTCACTGTGTTAACCACTAAAGAGGTTCTAGACTTCACAAGCTAGATGAGAAAGGTGGTCCTATTTCCACATCGACCAAGCTTATGCTTGGAAGTAAGTTGATTAATGCAAAACTAGGCCTAAGATGGAAGTGCAAAACATGGGTGATTAATCTTAAGGTGAGATTGTTTAAGGTTCTTAAGTACTTAGAGACAAATGATGATTTTCAACTTGAAACAATGAAGTTCTTAAACAATGAATAAATGACAATCTTCACCACAAGAGAAAGTGCTCAAAATAAACAGTGCCAAAAAAATGTTGCCAAGATAAGCAATAGACAATTGCTAGTTAAAATGACAAAATTAATGCTTCCTTCAACAATTAGATAAGGATCTTTACGCACAATTAACAAATCTTCAAAATTATAACAATGGTACACCAATATGCCAATTAGATACACAAGGGATCACGATTATGATTAGGCTTGATTAAGTGCTTTAAAAGTGACTTAGATTAACAAGATTGTACATCCACAAGACTTGATTATTCCACAATAACAATGAAGAGCAATGAATACACTTATCCAATAGCAATGAAAAACTAGAGCATTAATCCATAATGTATTCTTATAGCAATTAGCCACTCACATGAAACACTTATCAATCCAATTAGAGCACTTGTGCTTGTTAATGCAATGACAGATATGCTTATGCAAGAGTGCAAATGGATGCCAATGATGCAAGATATGCAAGATGGGGCAGCCAAGCAACTAATGATTGCAATAGTAATAAAGACACCAAATTCCACTACTAAATGATTATCCAAGATCTACAAGATGCAAGGAACATATGCTAAATGAATTAGATGACCTTCAATACTTTTTTCCACCACTGTAAGTTTTATATCAGACCTTAAAATTTTTAAGACAACCTTCAAAAATGATAAAAATGCCAAGTAATGCAAGCCCAATGAGTGCAAATGACAAAACAATGATGAAATATGACTGCTAGCTTGCCTTTATACCACTATTATGTTATTTTACCACTGCTGTAGATGCTTTTATATGGCTGTAGCAAGCATATCAGATCTGGAGTTTACTCAACAGTCAACAAAAAACACTTATATGCACTCAATTTGACATTAACTCTTAATACCTTAGGTGAATTATTTAGTGAAATTTGGCTTGTTTTAAATGCACTTAAGCCCTGAACATACTGTTGTCATAAAATGCTGCAGAATTCAAGATGAGGACAATGATGAGATTGAAGGATTAGAGAGCAAACCAAAAGGCCTAGTGGCCTTGTAGATGACTAGAGAAGCTCCCAGTGAACTTGACTACCTGCAAACATCAAGTTAGCTCTAGAATCGCTGCAAAACCAAGTGTTATGGATGAAATATTAATTGAAAATAATCAATGACTGAAAATGGCCAAATGAGGGCTAGAAGAGGAGGCTAGGGCTAGGAAAAGGCCAACGATGGGCCTTAGAGGCCAAGAAAAGGGCAGCGATGAGGGGAAGGAGGCCCAAAGAGGCCACGACGAGGGAAAACAAGCCTGAAAACGCTGACGTCAAGCCCAAAAGGGCTGATGTAGCGCTAGGAAAGGCCCTAAAGGGCTTGCGGCCGATGGCTAAGCCGCTTTGGGGGCTGCGACCAGGCCTAGGAAGGGGGCCGAGGGCCTAATGAAGGGGACCAAGGGCTTGGAAATGGCTCTAAGGCTCATGACTAGGCTAAAGGAGGAGGTTGGCTAGGCCTAAGGGTCTAAGAAAGTTTCTAGAAGCCTCCAATTGCCAAAAATGCCAAAAATCACTGCTAAAATGTTGGTTGACTTTCCTTCTTCAGCTAAACGTTGAGCTTCGAGGGTAACATAAGGCTAGATCTTGTGTTCCTAGGCCTAGATCTGCCTCAAAACCCCAACAAATTCTCTTGAGCAATTGAAAATCCACTTGCACAATTGAATAAAATAATTCCAAACCCCAAATATGTATAAAATTTCAAAACCCCAAATACCCAAGTGTTGCAAAATAACAAGGGTTAGAAAAATAATTTACAAGTATTTACAAATAAAATTTACAAGCTCTCATTAGCAAATTAATTCTTTTAGCCCAAAATCCAATAATAATTTTGAAAAGATATTTTTTGAATAAATGATAATGGAGAATAATTTCGAAAGATATATTGGCCAAAACCCTTCTGCAAAGTTAATTACCACAACAAAATCTTAGAGCCCAAACATAGTCGGCTCTTCCCCATAGTCTATGAACTTGGAGCCCAAGGGTTAGCATACCTGTAAATATCTATAATTTTCTCAAAATACAATTTTTAGATCACATGGTGAATTAGATCACCTAAGGCATGTACGAATAGAATGTTCTCATCACTGACAAATGAAATAACAATTTACAAAATATTCAACACAATATAGGATAACACATATCTAACACATACCATAGATCAATAGAAGAAGAACACCTTGAATTAAACCTCAAAGTCTTTCTATTATGATAAAAAATGTTCCTAGCAGAGCAACAACTCATTACCAGCGTTTACAAAATTTTCTCATTCAGACATCATCCTTAGATATCAAATAGAAGCTAAATAGCTTCTTTATATAGAGAAACCCCTCAAAGTGGAAAATGACGGCTAGTTGGCTTGAACCTTGTCAAAATAATATCGACTGTTGAAAATAACTTGATCATCTTTCAATCTCCACTGTTAAATTTTTAATTTTGAGGAAAAATTCAAATATTTCTTAAAAACCAGTTTTAATTAATCAAAAAATTAATATTTTGGATTAATTTCCTCCAAAATTTGACTTTGACTTAACCACCATGGTCAAAGGGCTCAAATTTTCTTAAGATATCTATTTTTCCCTTGGTGGAGGACCTCCAAAAATTAACTTCTCTTTGACCCACGATTTTTTGATTATTTTCTACTTGGAGAGGAATTAATTTCTCTATGACACAAAGTTAACTAATTTTCAAACTTATGATTTTTATTTAATTTAACCAGAAAAATTAATTAATTGACACTCGAGGGGATTTAATGATTTTTCTACCCTCAAATATTTTTAACCATGGTTTTTGATTGCGAGGGACAATGCACTAAAATATTTTTACATCAAATAATTACAAATTCAACCCTTGAAAGGGGAAATACACATTTAGATCTACACCCAATTCTGCGACACAATATGATCTAGTATGAAACCAAGTGTGCTTGTGACAAAATAATTTACCTAATGTGTTAAAATTATTTCCAAACACTTTTTTACAATAGACTCGATATAACACTAGGACTCACCTAAGAGGTTGTTAATGAATTCCACCCTAGCTTTAGGTTTAAGCTGGAAGAAAAACTTTGCCAATTATCCGTGTTTACAAGCACACATAATTCAGGGACGTTAAAAAACTTGCCTAGGATGAAATCCTATGCCAAAATAAGAGGCTTACCTAGGCGTTGTGACATAATTAAATGGTCATACTAGCATCGTTTACAATACAACTTGTAGAAATTGGGTTTACAATGATATAATCACGTTGGTTGATGACTTTGATCTCTGAAATTTTTTCTTTACATCCTTGTATTCTGCTTTTTTAGACTATTGACAAAGTGTGGTCAACAAGGGTCACAGACATTGGTGGAAGGGATAGAAGAAGAGTCTTGAATCTCAAAATCTTCACACCCACCTGCTCTCATGGCTTGTAAAATTTCCTTCTTCCTTGCAATTTCTTCTTGGATAACCTTATCCCTAGCCTTATGCTCTTCAAACTTCTCAAACTTCCCGAGGCATTCTGCCCTAATATGCCCTATCACTTCATTTGGTGCTTTACATGGCTTTACTTGGTCTCTTATTCCAACCTCTTACATGGATTTTCTTGGCCTTTCAAGTTTCAACTTGTGAATACTCCCTCCTCCAACAGTTTTTTGGCAATATTTGCAGATCATTTTGCCATCAATCATATCACAATGAGCCCATGCAATGCCCTTTGATTTTGGAGGCATGGTGGCTAATGAAATATATGAAACTTGCAAAGGAAATAAATATGCAAATTCAAAAAAGTGGAGTGAAGTAAAATGGAAAACCTAAGATAAATTTGGAAAAAAATGGGGCAAATTTCGCTTCTAAATAGGTTGAAACTCAAAACTTGAAAACTAAAAGTTGAAAGTTGAAAGAACTCAAAGCAAAATAATTAAATACGTGACAACAATGAAATATGGATTTTTTTCAAGTGAAAATTTTTAACTGGAAATGAAAAATCACTGCCTTAGTGCCCTCTTGAAGATGTCAACTCCATTAGACAACTCCAAAGTAGCTCCAAATCAACTCCAAGATGACAAACACAACCCAAAATCTCGCTTGTTACACTACTCCCAAACTCTTTAATAAGGGAGGGGGAGAAGAGATCTTGCCTAAAGGGCATCGAGACCCCCCTGGATGCTCTCATTCCTACCATTTGAGGCCTGCTACTTACAAAAAAGTGCGTAAACCCTAGGAGAGAAATTTTCTCCTCTTTGGACAACTAGCCAACTATGCAACCCTATATGATCATTGATTAGTGCATAATATGATGCTAGTATCCTCCACTTATTGTTGATTTTGAGTAGCATCGAATGTGCTCTAGCCTTGAAAATTGGTGGAGAGGCTAAGGCGCATGAGATATCCAAGACCCAGAAATTCTTTGGAGAAATTATGAGTTATTAAAATAATTAATATTTTTAATGGGTTCCTAAGTCTAAACTTAGGAAAATTAAAATATTATGTGTATTAATAAAATATGGGCGAGAAAGTTTTAAGTGACGAGGATCAAGTTAGTTCTAATCTTAGCCGTTGATTAGGGACTTAATATTGGCTGTTGATTTGTTAATAGAAAAAGTATAAGAGGAGGCTTGAGGGTCAGTTGGAGATACATGAAGTGATCCAAGAATTCGATTTGCTAGGGCGAGGTTTGCTGAGGAAATCGTGTTAGTGATTGGAGTTGCAGTGAGGGGAAATTCAACGAGGGATTTTCATTCGAGGCTGAAGAATACATAGCAGAGAGGCAACGCAGTGCCGAGAGAGACAACGCAGGCCCTAGAAGGGCTGACGCAAAGGCCGTAAAGCTGACCCAGAGGACGCAGAGGGCGGACGCAAAGGCTGTAAAGATGACCCAGAGGACGCAGAGGGCTGACGTAGTGAGATGCAAAAAGCTGTAGAGGCTGATGCTGGGCCTCAGAGGCAGCGCTGGGGAGATTTTGTGGGGCAAACTGGGAGCAGATCAACATATTCTGAGCCGGGAGAGGATGGCGCAGCTCCTGGAGGAGTGACGCAGTTCCAGAGCAGTGCTTGGAGCAGCTTTCGTTGCCTAGCATAGGGAACAATCAGAGTCACTGTGGGGTTTGATCATTAGGTTGTTGATTTACCGGAATATCTGTCTTCGGATAGAGGTACTACTGCTGAGGAAATTCTCTGTTGGGTGAGCCATTTCTGGCACCCTAGTTGTATTCATGAAATTTGCTTAGTAATACAAACCCTCTATATGCTGCACTGATTTTCTTGAATTGGGTTTTTCCAGGGATGATTGTCCAAAATAACGGTGTCCCTTGTGTTATTGTCTCTGTTTGTTTCAGTGCATGATCTGTATATTTGTGAAGGCTGCAATAGTGTTTACTTCGATGTTTATGCAATTAAATAACTTGTTAATGTAAAGAACAAGTAGGAGAATGTAAACTAGTAATTGCAGTAGGGGTTTCTGATGTGTTAGATTCAGAAATTTTCTTATGGTATCAGAGCAATTGCAGATCATAGATCACTAAAGACACCAGACGAGAAATCTGAGAACATGCAGTAAAGAAGCAGCTGTCCCGAGAGGCAGCGCTGTTCCAGAGTCGAAGAGGCAGAAAGAGGAAGATACAGTAGCTGGGAGGAGCCCACGCAGTAGTTGTGTCAGCTATCAGGGCTAGCGTAGAGGTAGATGAGGGAAGATCAGGCTCATGCAGAGCCATGTCATCCTTCTGAGCCAGAAAGGATTGACGCAGTCGCCGGGAGGAGCAGATTTAACCCACACAGACTATGCAGAGCTTGAAGGGTTCAGATTCTCCGAGTTGCCGAGGCTAAGGAGGCTATGTAGATTTTGATTTGAGGAGCTGGTGGGAAACTGTTTCTGTCGGTGTAGAACAATGTCTAAGGAGACTGAACCAAGGTAGAGGGAAGCACTACCTTGACAGATTTCTAGCCAAGAATTCTAGATTCAGGTTGCAGCGGCAAAAGGGGATTGAAGAGGAGTGATTCGATGATTGGCCGGAGGCTTTCTGAGTGGGAAATCAGGACTCAGAGGGAGTCTAGAGAAGAGGAGCAGAGATGGCAGTGAACGGATTGAGGGATCAGGACAGATTGGACGGGGCTTCAAATTTTGTCGTCTGGAAGGCTAGAATCTTGGCAATCGTGGATAAACATCGCATTAAAGACTATGCCTTGAAAGTAGTAGCTGTCCCAGTTGACGCTAATGCAACTGAGAAGTATGAGGGGGCCCAGCCAAAGGCGAAATGCATGATCCTAGACGGGGTCAAGGATCATGTCATACCACATATCGCTAAGAAGAAAACAACAAAGGAGATGTGGGACACCCTGACCACCTTATACCAGTCTTCTATGCAGCGGAAGATGTTATTGGAGAATCAACTGAGGTCATATTAGATGCAGAAAGGAGAGGAGATAGATCCCTTCCTTCTCAGGTTGCAGGGGATTCATGATCAACTTACTTTCGTGGGGTCTACTCCAGATCTAGAGTTCTTAGTCATGATTGCCTTGAATGCAATATCTGACGAGCAGGAGACGTTTGTCCAAAGCATTTTGGGCAGATGAACTCTCCCCAGTTGGGAGGAGATGTAGGCAACTCTTCGACAGGAAGACCTTTGGAGATTGACCAAGGTTGGGACTAGTGGTAAGGGAGTTCGACTCAAGAAAGAGGAGGAGGATGCAACTCTCCCATTAGCGGGACAATAGGGACTACAGAAGAGGAAGAAGAAAGACATCTCCAAGGTCAAGTGATTCAATTGTGGGGATCTGGGACATTATGCCTCTCAGTGCCCCAGGAAGAAAGGCAAAGGAGAAGCTTCCGACTCAAAGGCTACTCCAGCAAGGTGGAGAAGGATGTCGAGACTGATGACGATTATGCCATGAGTGCTCCTGCGCCTCTAGAGAAGAGGTGGGGTGATTAGGAGTTGTAGTCGAGAGGACTACATATAGGGGCAAGATACTTGAGGTGCCCAAACTCTTGGATCATATCCAACTATGGGAGCCATTAAAGGTAGTAGCATGATGACAAATGTTGGGTGGAGCAAGGTGTGATGGAGAGATAAGGGAGTGCTAGAGTGCAGAAGTCTGTAGTAGCGCAACAGGCGCTGTAGCAGTGCGTGAGGCACAAAAGAGGTTGCAGCAGCGCAGTGGCAGTAGAGGGAGCTCAAAATAACAACAGAGGTGGCTTCAACATCACGAGCCTTCCAGACTGACCAAGGTGTCAGTGTTTGGGTGAAGTCAGTTACTTACTTTATCGATAACTGAGATGCAGTGCAACAATTAGCAGTGGCAATTCTATGGGCAACATGATGCAACATGTTGAGAGGGAGCTGCAGTACAAATTTAGTAGTGGCAATGTCATGGGCAGCAGTACAGGAAGCAACAGTGTAGTGGATGTGGGGCAACAAGCCAAGCATCAACACAGAGGACCGATGCGGAGCATCAATGTGATGCTTCTATGGTGAAGCATTGCTAGAGCACATTTCTCGCTAAGAGGGAGTGTTAATTTTGGGTAGCATCAAATGTGCTCTATCCTTGAAAATTGGTAGAGAAGCTAAGGCACATGAGATCTCCAAGACCAAGAAATCATTTGGAGAAATTCCACCCGGATGAGGAGTTATTAAAATAAGTAATATTTTTAATGGGTTCCTAAGTCTAAACTTAGGAAAATAAAATTATTAATGTGTATTAATAAAATATGGGCGAGAAAGTTCTAAGTGACGAGGATCAAGCTTGTTCTAATCTTAGCTGTTGATTAAGGATTTAATATCTGCCGTTGATTCGTTAACAGGAAAATTATAAGAGGAGGCTTGAGGGTCAGTTGGAGATACATGAAGTGATCAAAGAATTCGATTTTCTGTGGCCAGGTTTGTTGAGGAAATCGAGTTAGTGATCAAAGTTGCAGTGAGGGGCAGTTCAACAAGGGATTTTCAGCCGAGGCTGAAGAGTACATAGTAGAGAGGCAGCGTAGTGCCGGGAGAGACAACATAGGCCCTAGAAGGGTTGACACAGAGGCGGTAAAGCTGATGCAGAGGGCTGACGCAGAAGACGCAGAAGCCGCAGAGGCTAACGCTGGGCCTCAATGGCAGCGTTGGGGAGATTTTGTGAGGCAGACTGGGAGCAAATCAGTAGATTCTGAGTCGGGAGAGGGTGACACAACTCCTGGAGGAGTGATGCTGTTCCAGAGCCGTGCTTGGAGCAGCTTTCGATGTCCAGCATAGGGAGTAGCTAGAGTCACTGTGGGATTTGATCATCCGGTTGCTGATTTACCGAAATATCTGTCTCCGGATAGAGGTACTGCTGCCGAGGATATTCTCTCTTGGGTGAGCCATTTCTAGCACCCTAGTTGTATTCACAAAATCTGCTTAATAATACAAACCCTCTATATGCTGCACCGATTTTCCCGAATTGAGTTTTTCCGGGGACGATTGTCCAAAAATAATGGTGTCCCTTGTGTTATTGTCTCTGTTTGTTTCAGTGCATGATCTGTATATTTGTGAAGGCTACAATAGTGTTTACTTCAATGTTTATGCAATTAAATAACTTGTGAATGTAAAGAACAAGTAGGAGAGTGTAAACTAGTAATTGCAGTAGGGGTTTTTGATGTCTTAGATTCAGAAATTTTCACACCTATTGCTCTGGTCAAATCTCTCTCCCATCTGGGATTTCTTTGTGAAGGAAGGTGGGTCATCCATCAATGGGTACTTTAACCATTTTTTAATCACGTGCTTTCAATTAGTGTTATGGGGATACTAATATGGATTAGAAGAAAAATTGGATGGTTGATCGATCTTGATTGTATTCTTGTTCCCTCTCTTCACTTGGAAGGTTAGTCTTTGACTCTAGGGTTTAGGATGGGCACTACCGGGCAAGCATTGGTTGAAGTAGTATGTCCAAGATAATCCATACTTACCACTTTCTATCTCTCCTTGTTATTTATCTCCATTCTTTGGGATGGTCATTGGGATGGGCACCCTTCATCGACATCCTTGAGTCAGGGCTTGAAAATTTGGCCTCGGAGGTTGATGCAACTAAAAAAAATTAAAATCATATAAAGCCACAATAAAAGAAAATATAAGATGCAAAAGATGGTTGGGAGATTATTTAGCGCGTGCGCAAAACCCTAACATGAGCTCAACCCCCTGTCATTAGTTATCATCATGTTACTCGAACATTTACTGCTTCATCCAAAGAACGAAATTCTTGAATGTCCCAGTCCTGATGAGTGATAAACTAAATAATGATAAATAAAGATAAATCATAAAAAGTAAGAGGCACACTAGAGGGGTGGAAATGGCAGGTCGAGGAAAGGGGTAACTCATGCCACCATGATTGCTCTCTCCTACGCCTATACGCTCAGGATGTTGGACCCCTATTAACTAGTCACATGGTTGTGGCACCTACACCAAAGTCTTTCCCACCCTATAACCATTGTTATCACATACACGTATGGATTGATGGGAAAATCTAGGACATGTCACTTTCCTTGGGGTTTGGAAACACCTAATAGTGTTATTGACCTAATCATCCCTAATATGAGGTAACTTGTTTACATGTCTAGATCTAGTTAGACATTTGAAAGTGAGTTTTATGTGAAGTATTCTTGTGCCCCTAACGTTAGATATGGTCCACTATGATGCTCTAATGGTTTTTGTTCTTAATGGTTATTGATTTCACTTGACATTGAGAGGTGTTTGCTAGGTGGTATTAGCACAACAACAAAGACCCTTTGAGAGAGGAGCTTGCTCCCTTTTTGCAACACTTCAATGGTCGTTGTACCCGATCCAAAGAATAGTTCTGACATTGAATATGCAACATTACCTCTCTAGAGATGAATGATGGGCTATGAGATGATTCCATATGGTACCTGAGTCTCATATGTATCCCCAGATGCTGAAACACTAAGCCAATATGGTCCACTATGATGCTCTAATGGTTGTTTATTTAACTTTATATTGAGATGCTTTTGTTAGGTGGTATTAGCACAACAATAGAGACCCCTTGAGAGATGAGCTTGCTTCCTTTTTGTAGCACTCTATAGGTCATTGTACCCCATCTAGAGAGTAGTTTCGACCTTGAAGATGTTGTGTTACCCCTCTAGAGATGAATGATAGGCTATGAGATGATTACATATGGTACTTGACCCCTCATATATACCCCCAAATGCTAGAATGCTAAGTGAATGATGTTAGACATTAGACTATTGGATGAGGTGCTCTGATGGATTGAGGATGCCCCCAAGTTGGCCTTGACACCTTCTGATGGATGTTGCTTGTTCCAGAGCTTGAATGATGGTTGATTATCCTTGAGATGGCATTGGATGGTATGCACATCACTTGGAGACCCCAACACTTTAGCATGATGGTGCTGCATCACTACTTTTGCCCTTAGAAGGTTGACTTAGGGCATAATTATGATGATGTCATGGTTTTGGAGGCACTTTATGGAGGCATGCCAATGCAATTTGAGCCTTTCGTAGAGTGAGGAGCACTCATGATCCATTGTGTCATTGGCTTGTGGCATATTGAGCATTCATGGAGGATGAGGTCATAGTGGAAGAATTTATTTCCCCCACATGTGGGCTGTTTTTGGCATTTATGTTATGTTTTTGAGCTATATTGAGGTCGTCTAGTGACCTCACACTTGTTAAACACTTAAGCAAACTTGTTTTAGGGCTTGCTTGTAAATTGTGAAAATAAGGCAAGTTAGACCTTATATAAATAGAGGAGGCTTTATTTCACTTTCTATCAGGACTCACTCATCACTCTTCTCTAAAGAGTGTGAGTTATTCTTCTTGTCTCAATTGGGCCAAAATGTGATCCTTTTATGGTGTGAGCTTCTTTTGGAGATGCTTTTTTGCTTGGAGGTGATTTTGTGGGATTGATTGAAGTGTTTCTCTCGGAAAATTTTGTAAGTTTACCGTATATTTTCTATATTTTGCATGTTGCATTTGTGTATTAGGGTTTCTAATCATGTCATGTTATAAATTGTCAAATTTATCTTGAAATCTTGTGCTTTTATGATATGTAATTTTTTTCCCGAAAAAGCTTTAAGATAACTCCAAGTGTGCATTTCTTAAATTTAAATTTCCCCTCACAAGTAAATTGCTAGGGTTTTAAATGTGGATACCCTAGCCATCCCTCCTTATTTAGGCAAGGTTTTTCTTATTGATTTTTGCTTGTAAAACTCCATTAAGCCCATTTAGAACAAGGCACTAGTTATAGTTGTGTTGCTCAACCTTCTTTCTTATTAAATTTGTCCATTTCGTTACTAAGTCCTATAATTTAGGGTTAGGGCTAGGATTTTATGTGAAATATTGGTAAAAAATAATTTATGTTTGATGTATTATTGTCCTTAAAGTGTTAAATGCATTTAATAATTATATAAAAGCAAAATCTAGTGTTGTATATATGTAAAATCCTTGTTATTTATTTAACTTGATATTGAGATGCTTTTGTTAGGTGGTATTAGCACAACAATAGAGACCCCTTGAGAGATGAGCTTGCTTTCCTGTTTTGGGGCTGACCTCATTCTTTTGCTGTTTATGCATAGATTCAGCCACAAAAGTATATTATAAACCCTAGATCCTAGACATCTACTTGAAGGTGTTGCCTCTTTTGTTAATTAATCATTGAGAGACTTTTTCTTTGGGTTGTTATATGACATTGCTTTCCTTATAATTAAAACTCTTCAAAACCCAAACTTATAACAACCATATAATCGGTCTAGGAACATAGTACTTGAAGTTTGGCAAAAATTAGGTCTTCTAGGATTTGTTGGTATTATAATCCAAACTTTAGACCTCATCCAATCACCTTGATCCATTCTCATTGAGTATTGTTCAGGTGAGCATTTAACGAAGCCTCTCTTGTGGTTGAATACCCCTAAATAGCAATAGAAAGGTTGCTAATGTGATAGTGACAACCCATCTCTTATTGACCTTAGATCTGGTTTTTGCATAGTTAGGCTTTGCGCTAGGCCTGCTAGATTTTGCGGCAACAAGGCCGAAGAGAAGACTTCTAATAAAGTCCCTTGGATGAGGTGGCCCCGCGTTGAGATCTAGAGCAAGTCCCTTATTTTCATGTGATAGTGAGCCATTTGGGCATCTAAGATGACAGCCTTGTAAGAGCTTTGCTCGCTGAGCCTTGATTGTCTCCTTAGTCTTCACGCATTTTGTTGTTTGATGTGGCTCAGACAGGGGTTCTAGCCTAAGGCAGTGTCAGTGAGGCTAGGAACACAAGGGAAAAACATATCTCCAAGTCCAAGTTATTCTTTTGTATGGAAATGTCTTAATTAAATTAATTAATCAATTTTTAATTATTTTCCTAAGTTTTAACTTGGAGAAATAGATTAATTAATTAGTAATATTTGAGACATGGTTGATTTTCCTCTAGAGACTTCTAATAAAGTTTCTAAGTGATCTTAAGCATGAATTAAATCGTTTCAGCTCTAGATCTTGGCCATTGACTTCTCAACGAGAGATTATAAAGGAAATTGATAGGTAGTATTGTGTTAGTTTTTGTAGCATTGGAGGTGTTCAAGTCTCGAAACTTTGTGGAGAGGCTAAAACACAGGAATTATCCATAATCCAGAAATCGTTTTTGGAAATTCCACCTAGAAGTGTCTCAATTAGATTATTAGCTTATTTTTAAATATTTCCTAAGTCTAAACTTAAGAAAGGTGGTTAATTAATCAGTATTAATTGAGAAAGGTGTGAGTGATCTATAAAATTAGACAGATCGATCTAGAAATAATCTCAACCATTGATTATGTTTTAATCTTGGCCATTGGAGTTCCAACTAGAGATTATAAAAGGAGGTCGATGGGTAGATGGAGAAACACACCAATGCAGATAGTCAGTGATCTGGGTAGTTCGTTTTTCTAGTGCAGGTGATTCGACAACAAAAATCGAGCTAGTAGATCTAGTAGTAGATGACAGAGGAGGCCAACAACATTTCCAGAGGAAGTCTTCCAAATCCGGAAGAGGCAGTGAGAGGGAGTGCGAAATTCCCAGAGGGTTTATGCAAGCATAGTAATAGAACAATTTGATCTAGCTGAAGGAGCTAGTGATTCAATGGTTGGAGGCCGAGATTTTTCTCAGATGAGCCAGTGAGAGATAGAGCTGTGTATTTCAGAGTTTTCTGGAGGCAGCTACAACAAAGCCTGCGCAAGCTTTGCGCAGAGGCTGACGCAAAAGGCTTTGCGTGTGGCTGGAGAGGCAAGCCCGGGGGCTGAAAAATTCTCACAATAATTTTGCTAGTATTTCTCATAGATTGGATTGCAAGTAGAGCATCCAAATTATTGTACTCAGATTTTGTTGCTGACCCAGTTTTCCTGCATTGGGCTTTTCTGGGGAAATTTGTCCACAAATAATTGTGTCAATTTTTATGTGTGTGTACTGACGTTTTTCAGTTCCTAAATTTGCTAGTAATTTTATTTGGTGAAGAAATTGCAATGTGAATATTTCGTTATTTTGTCATAAGCAAAATAAAATGCATAATTAATTTATCAGTTAGAAGAAATATTTCCAGTTGCTGCATTTCAAGGAATTTTGAAATGTTATTAAAGCAATTTTGATTAGATGGGGAAGCTCAGAAAGCAGAGGCAGAAATTCATTGTTCAGAGGGAGCAACATGACAAATTTATGGAGGCCGCACAAAGCCTAAGCCAAGCAGTGCGAGTTGCTTGAGCAAATTCGATTTTTCAGTGCAGGTTGGCAGAAAAATTTGGCTTGCCAGTTCGAGTGATTCTAACAAGCATATTGTTAGGTCCCTATAATATTAGTGTATTCCCTTATTATTATTGTCATTGTGCCCCTTATTGTTATTGTTGTGTCCATGTTGTCCCCATATTGTTATTATTGTGCCCCATGGAAGTCCACTATTATTATTGTTGTGCCCTTACATTATTATTGTTATGTCGGCTCTGATTATATTATGACTCCTTAGACTCCTATATATAGAAAGGAGGTCTTGTCATTTGTATGATCCAAGAATTGCTCATTTTATGTAATGTAAAGGAGGTTGCCCCCTCGAACAGACTACTTTTGAAGTTGTTGGTCTATCTCTTTCTTCTATTTTGTGAGCTGGTTGCATAACACATATTGAGCAACAACTCAGTAATTTTCGCTGAACAAATTCCTTGTTTGGGCACAGGAGGGTTTGTAGCAATTTGTAGTAGCAAATTTAGTGCCATAAAGAAGAGAAATGACATACTGAAGTATACTTAGAATTATCCAGTATGACCATGGATTGATTTGATATTCAAGGGGCTTTAAAGTTGTCTTCCAGATTGGAGGACAAATTTGCTTGCTGATCAGGCTCAACTCCAAAGGGTGTCTGGTATATAGATAGTGGAGAGTCAACTCACATGACAGGGGTTAGAGAATATTTCTCTAGCTACAACGCGGAGCAGATGGATTTCCAGATTACGATAGGAAACAAAACGAAGTGTACTCCAGTGGGGAGAGGTAGCATCAATTTTCAAAGAGTCAGGAGCAAGTACCAGTGCCACAGATGTACTGCATGTGCCAGGATTGGGTATGAACTTGATTTCAGTATCCCAACTATAGGATAAGGGATATGATGTCCACTTCAAAGGGAATAGGGTGAGACAAATTGGAGTTCGAAGCAACAAGTTATAGTATATAAGGTTGCATCTCGATTCTCCAATGGCACTAGTAGGTAGTGACAGTAGCAGTGGGAAGGAATTTAATGAGCTATGGCATAGGAGAATGAGACATTTACATCATGGAGCACTCAAGATGCTTGGGAGATAGTAATAGGGGTTCCAAAACTTGGGAAATATGCTAGGGCAACATTCCCAAGAAGTGACAGTAGAGTAGATGGCGTGTTAGGACTATTACACTCAGATATTTATGGTCCGATGTCCACTAGAGATCTCAGTGGGGCAGAATATTTCGTTACCTTTATTGATGACCATTCTAGGAAAACCTGGATCTACTTCCTGAAGACTAAAGATGAGGTCTTCGATCGTTTCAAGGAGTTTAAGGCTGTCGTGGAGAATGCGATAGGGAAGAAGATCAAGGTGCTTCGCTTAGATAATGGTGGAGAGTATATTGATTAAACCTTCACAGATTTATGTGTGTTGGAAGGCATCACAAGGAAGTAGACAACTCCATATAATCCATAGTGGAATGGCATAGAGGAGCGGAAAAACATAATTAAAGTTGGGGTTGAAAAGCAATGTTATATGACGAGGATTTTCCCAGGTATATACACAACAATGTATATTCAAAACAAAACTCCTCATAGGGCATTGGGGAAGAAAACGTCAGCAGGAGTCTTCACAGGGAAGAAGCCAAAAGTTAGTCACTTGAGGATCTTTGGAAGCATTCCTTATTGTCATGTGCTAGATGAGAAGCCCACCAAATTGGATTAGACTACATAGAAGGGGTTTCTTGTTGGGTATAGCAAAGCCTCAAAGGCATATAAGATCTACATTCCTAACAATAGGAAGATTGTAGTGAGATGAGACGTAAAGTTGATGGAGGACCAAGCTTTCAAGAGATCTTGTGAGATGCTTGTAAGTGACTAAAATCAACCAATAGAAGCTCCATTGGTCCAACAATAGGGGCATCCAGTGGGACCGCCAGTAGGATAGTCATAAGGATCTAGTATTGTTGATTTTTGGGTAGCATCAAATGTGCTCTAGCTCTGAAATTTTGTGGAGGGGATAGAACACATGAGATCTCCAAGACCCAGAAATCATTTGGTGAAATTCCACTTGGATTGTATTTTATTAAAATAATTAATATTTTCAATGGGGTTCCTAAGTCTAAACTTAGGAAAATAAAAATATTAATGGGTATTAATAAAAATATGGGTGAGAAGCTTCTGAGAGACCAGGATCAAGTCTAATTTAATTTTAGTTGTTGATTAGAGATTAGATCACGACCGTTGATTTCTCAACAAGAAAAGTATAAAAGCAGGCTTGGGGTCAGTTGGAGAACGCACTGAGAGAATGAGGAAATTGATTTTCTGAAGTGAGAAGTTCTCAAGAGGAATATCGATTGAGGAGATCTCTAACAGAGGGGCAGTTCGGCAGAGGGACTTCAGTCCAAGGCCGAGAATACATAGCAGAGAGGAAGAGCAACACCAAGAGAGACTTCGCAACTCCAGAAAGGGTGACGTAGAGGCTAGAGGAGCTGATGCAGTCACTTAGAGGCAGCGATAGGGTTTCTGTGAGGCAGAGAGAACAACAATTCAACAAATCGATTTCTGAGCCGGGAAGGCTCACTGGGAGGGTGATGCAACTCCTAAGGGAGGTGATGCATTTCCAGCATAGAGCTTGGAGCAACCATTGCTGCCCAGCATTGGGGACAACATAGTCACCTGTGGGGTTTGTTCATCTAGGGATGGATTCGCCTAAATATCTATCTCTGGATAGAGGTACTTCTGCCAAGTTTATTCTTTGTTGGGTGAGCCGGATTTGGCGCCGTAGTTGTATTCAGAAATCTGCTTAATAATAAAAACCCTCATATTTGTTGCACCGGTTTTCCCGCATTGGGTTTTTTTGGGGACGTTTAGTCCAAAAATAAGTGTGTCCTTTTTATGGTTGTCTCATTTATTTTTCAGTACTTGATCTATATAGTGGTGTAGGGTACTTATGCCGAGTTTATTCTCTGTTGGGTGAGCCAGATTTGGCACCCTATTTGTATTCAACGTTGGATCAGGGATGGTTTCTTGGTGCAGCAGGAAGCAAAAGTCAGTAGCACTGAGCTTTGCAAAAGCAAAGTGTGTGGTAGGGAACACAGCTACGTGCGAAGCTATATGGCTTTCGAAGCTGCTAGTAAGCTTGTTCAGGCAGAGGATGGAGGCGACCAATATCTACTGTGATAATTAGAGTTGCATCAAGCTCTTTGAGAATCCAGTGTCTCATGATAGGTCAAAGCACATATATATTTGGTGTCATTTCATTAGAGATTGTGTGCTGCATGGAGCGGTTCAACTACTGTATGTTCACACATATGAGCATGTTGTAGACGAAAGCTCGAGGGAGAGCTAAGTTCGTCTATTTCAGAGAACATATGGGTATGGTGGATAACCTTTTTCATTAGTTTGGACAAAAGATTTTGGA
Source organism: Pinus taeda (assembly GCA_000404065.3). Lineage (NCBI taxonomy): Eukaryota > Viridiplantae > Streptophyta > Pinopsida > Pinales > Pinaceae > Pinus > Pinus taeda. Next base: position 161,049 of record APFE031272028.1, on the reverse strand, counting down.
TGCTTCTCAGTTGTAGTAGCAACATATGAGAGGGAGTTGCAGTGCAGATGCAAAGTTGGAAGCAATATAGTAGTGTCAAGAACAACACAGATGCAACATCAAAGTTGCGGAGTGGTTGTTGGGTTGTGGCAGACAGTCACAGGAGCCAGACATCAACAACGCACAGGGACAAGGTGTTGTAGCAGTATTGCAATAGTAGAACACCTTCCTCACTAAGAGGGAGTGTTAGTTTTTATAGCATTGGTGTTGTTGTAGTCTTAGAACTTTGTGGAGAGGCTAAAACACAGGAGTTCTCCATAACCCAGAAATCGTTTTTGTAAATTCCACTTAGAAATGTCTCAATTAGATTATTAGCCTATTTTTAAATATTTCCTAAACCTAAACTTAGGAAAAGTGGTTAATTAATCAGTATTAATTGAGAAAGGTGTGAATCATCTAGAAACTCACACAGATTGATCCCGAAATAATCTCATCCATCAATTATGATTTAATCTTGGCTGTTGGTGTCTCAACTAGTGATTATAAGAGGAGGTTGATGGGTAGATGGAGAACACACCAGCGCAGATACTCAATGATCCGGGCAGTTTAATTTTCCAGTGCAGGTGATTTAGCAGCAGAAATCGAGCCATTAGATCGAGTAGCAGGGGACAAAGGAGGCCAACAACATTTCTGGAGGAAGTCTTCCAGATCTAGAAGAGGCTGTGAGAGGGAGTGCGAAATTCCTAGATAGTCTATGAAAGGATTGCTCAGGCATAGCAGCAAAACAGTTCGATCTAGTTGAAGGAACTAGTGACTCAGCAGCTGGAGGCCGAGATTTTTCTCAGATGAGCCAACGAGTTAGTTCCACAGCTAGAGAGAGATATAGCTATAGATTTCAGAGTTTTCCGAAGGCAACTACAATAGAGCCCGTGCAAACTCTGTGCAGAGGTTGATGTAGAAGGATTTGCATGTGGCTGGGGAGGCAGGTCTGGGCGCTGAAATCAACTATGGGGTGAGGAAAAATCCTCTCAATAATTTTGCCAGTATTTATCTCAGATTGGATTGCTAGTAGAGCATCCAAATTATTGTACTCAGATTTTGCTGTTGCATAATAATATAAACACTCACCGTTGCACCGATTTTCCCGCATTGCGTTTTTCCGGGGACATTTGCCCAAAAATAATTGTGTCAATTTTTATGGGTGTGTGTTGGCATTTCTCAGTTCCTAATTTTGATTGTGCAATAATTTTATTTGTTGAAGAAATTGCAGTGTGAATATTTCATTATTTTACTGGAAACAAAATAAACTGCATAATTAATTTATTAGTTAGAAGAAATATTTCCAGTTGCTGCATTTCAAGGAATTTTGACATTTTGGAGATCATATTCATTGCAGTGAAGAGGGTGCAATGATAGCGTGGGTTTGACACTAGTGAGGGTTTCAACAACAGTTGAAGTAGTGAATATTTTTTGTGGTTTTCTTTCATTAGTATTCTTTCAGAGTTTGAGATCCAAAGGAGGAATTCTCCATGGGTTATTTTGTAGACAAAGAGGCCGTACAAGTCGCTAGTTTAGCAGATCGAGATTTCTAGCTGTAGAGCGATTTGCAGTAAATTAATGCGATTGCAAAAAAGGTGGATTATAGGAATTCACATTAGATTGTTGGAATAATAGTGTGAATTGCAGGAGAGGCCATGTCAGGGTGCAGAGACAGGCTGTGAGCCTTCCAGTGGTCAAATCGATTAGTGGAGGTTAAGAAATATTTTTCCAGAGCCTTGCTATTACACGACAAGCAATATTGTAATATTAATCAATTGCAAAATTTGCTAAAGATTAATAAAATTCGCAGATCTGAAGAACTGGTTTTCCCTTCGGGGTTTTTCCAAGGACGTTTTTTCTAAAAGTATTAGTGTCGATTTTGTGATTGTTTTTCTTATCAGAGTTTCTATATTTTCTTTTTATGAGTATTGCAATTGTGTTTTTATTCAATATTTGCAGTTTATTGATTTTGCTTAGAATTAAATACATTGGATAATTACTGGTTGATTGAAATAAGCGATATTGTTATTGATTTTTCAAAGATTTAATGTTTGATGAAGTGTTATTGTCCGCTTGCTTTTTGCTCCTTTGTTTGACAATAACATTAGAATGAAATAGGGCGTCTGCTTGGAAGTGTATGGCCTGGGTTGGGGGAGGGGGCAATTGGTGTAAGATCTAAGGTTGAGGGCTCTTGCATATGTAGGTATAAGCATCTTTGGTCTAGGAACCAAAAGAAGATAGAGAGGGAGCTATGAGACTCCTTAAAAGGATAGTGAAATTGGCCTCCAATCTTGTTACATATGGGACAATTGAAGATAAAGTGCTCCTCCATATTGATTTTCTAAAGATGGCAAATCTAGTAGATCCCGTTGTTGTACACGATTTGATGGTTTGGCTTGACTTGAAGCTGATGAAAACCCATTTGAATCTACCCAAGAGGAATCCTAGAAGCATGCATCTAGTGCCAAAGTATGTAAAAGAGGTTGAGTAATAAGCTCATCCTTTAGTTCCATGAAGTGCTTTGCATAGAAGGCCATCTTAGGGTTTAACCTATTGGAGGCTCTACCTAAGTGATCTAAATACACTATTTGAAGATGTCCTCTTTGATAATCTTATTCATCTCTTGCTTAGTTGGTAAGAGATGACTGTGGGCATTGAGTGTTTGAAACCTCCTAAAAATAACACAAGATGTGCTGTCCACCTAGAATACTTATCTTTCCATAATGTCCAAACCTTCACATGATGAAAATTTGGAACAAGGTCTAGTTGAATTAAATATTTACAACAACGTACCCAAATGGCTAAGGTATGCATGAACCGCCAATGTTGAATGGTGAACTCCATAATTTTGAGCTCACCTCATATAATATTCACAAACATATGCTAAAATCCTAGAACTTAAACACCCAAATTTGTTGAAGCAAATATTGTATTAACATGTCCTATATATATGCCAATGCTCTTGATTGCATATCACCATACCCTTTTAACTCTCACTTAATATATTTGTTTCTCTGTTATCAACACTCAAAACGCTTTGGTATTGAAATTCGTTTAGGAAGCTACCACTGTGACCTTAATACGAACTTGTTACACTTTAAGCTAGTGCTTTTCTAGCTTCAAATGGAAAATTTTTAGTAAAAATTTCAAGTTAGAGCTTCAATGCAAAAAAGTGATCAATGCCTTAAGTCTTTTGTGTGATGAAGTTAGAGAAAAGGAGAAGATTATTGAGTGAGGCATAAACCCAAGGCCCATTTATTCAAATTTTTTACATTAAAACAACCAAGCACATCAATAAAGAAGTCTCCAATATTGTCTCTCTTCAACTCCCAAAGTTGTGGATACAAAGCCTACGAGTGTTAATGTTACTCTTACAATGTTGAGGGGGGATGAGACTATCACAGTCAATGATTTATTCCTACTATTGAAGCGAACAAAGTTCCTTCTTCAGATTAATTACTCCAGAAGACTTGGAATATAAAGTTATCCATGAGGATACAAATATTATATATTAAATTTATGAACAAGATGATGATACAATGAGAGTGAGAGGCTTGCTTATATACCAAGCAGGTGTCTCTTCATGGAGAGTCATGTCTCATTTGGACACGACTCTTCAACCTAATTACTAATTATATAATCATTATTTATGATTATTATCATTTACATGATTTCCTATATATCTATTCATAACATTGCCTTCCTCCTCAAAAAGCGTTGTCCTCAAAGCTTGTCGATGAAAAGGCTTGATCTCTTTTTCGGTTTCGAATGTCTTTTTGTCTTAGAACATTCATCTTTGTCGATACAAGTTGATATGATCTTTTAAGTGATAAACAAAACTGTCGCATTGAGAAGGGATTAGACCATCCTAGATTAATCTTTTGTGGAATATTCTGATCACTAGAATTTTGTAATGACTTGTCATCATAGGAATGGATTGAGGTTACATCACTCTTCTCTAGAACACCATTTTGTTGTTTCTGTTATGAATGGTCCCTATACATAGCATGGTTGAGTTGTCTACTCTCATGATTCAGATGTGGATAGGGAACTTTTTTGGTTTGATTTTCCCTTATTAAGTGTGTGGAAATTGTTTGATTTACTTCAGGTGACGATGTAGTTGAGTTTGTTATAAAACCTTCACTTGGGGTGTTTATCATCTGAACTGCAACATCTAAGTGCGTCTTTTCTTCAACTAGTTTGCATTCTTCTTGAGTTATGATATTCACGGGATCGGTATTCGTTCTTTTACTTTCAACTTGGATCGATGACTTCGACATTTCTTTCATGATGAGTTCTTCTAACTTTATGAAAGATTTTTCGGCGTAAATCACATGATATTTCATTTGTCGACGCGTTTCGAACCAACCAGTGTGGTTCATTGCCAGGACAAGTTGAATGAACAGATCTCGCTTTGCATGTTAAATAGATAGAGCAGAACCTCCAACAACTATATTTCTTGACCAGGTAACAACTATATTGACAACGACTAGATTTGATCGGGAAATAGTTAGTTAGGACTGGATTAGGGGTATAATCATTATTTAATTAAATAAGTTACTTCGGTTAGTTATATTCTTATTAAAATAAAAGTAAATGGACCATTTTATACACTTACAATTATAAATATATATTAAAATAAATAAATTATAACATAAATTAATTTAAATTAATAGTTAGTTATCAAAGTTATTATATCTAAATATTAGAGT